>MU551706.1:1173206-1188860 GCA_024362625.1 Silurus asotus
CCCCCCCCCCCCCCCACACACACACACACACACACACACACCCCATTCAAACGTCATATTGGAACGTTTTTAGATCATCTTAGCGTCTTTGATGCCTGGAGGACGTGCTGAAGTGTGTCATGGCAGTTGAGAAGTGAAGAGACTCGGTTCTGGATCTCTGAGTTGGCTAACAGCGCTGTGAGCGAGTCTCTGGAGGAATCTGGCTTCAATGTGCTATAAAAAGAAAGACTTTTTCTTTAACGAGGGGAAAAAAACATTCGGTTCCAAGGGAGAAGCTGCTTTTGCTTTTTCAGAGTAACTCTGATGTGGATCGTGGATTCGGCTCGAGCACCGCAGGGCCGAGTGCCAGCTGCTTGCCTGGAGGAACACCCTGTGTGTGTGTGTGTGTGTGTGTGTGTGTGTGTGTGTGTGTGTGTGTGTATAAGAGGATGATGGAAATGTAGATGGGAATTCCCTGCTTTCAACCAATACGCAAGACCACAAGATCATACGCCCACTTGTGTGTGTGTGTGTGTGTGTGTGTGTGTGTGTGTGTGTCCTGTCTCCTGTCACAAGGCCAGCAAGAAATAAATGGAAAAGCTAAAGAGTGGAGCTCTCGTGTGTCTTGTGGATCCAATTTGTGGACAAATCATAAGCGCGTTTGTATTCCAGATATCTCCAGGGGGAACAGAGTGACTCATGCTCATGCAGCTCTCATTTATTAGATTCCTTTCAGACTTTTTGCTTTATTTGGAAGAGAAATAAAAACACTCAGAATGACACTTTGCATTGAAACTCTTCATGCACATTCATCCCCTCTCTTTCTCTCTCTTTCTCTCTCTTTTTCTCTCCTTCTCTCTCTCTTTTTCTCTCTCTTTCTCACCGTGACTCCACACCCTGGAAAAAATTAGTGCTAAGAATGTTAGGATTGAAAAAAAAAAAAACATTCTCAAAAACAGGAAGCATGAAATATTTCCTCTGTTCCAGCTGAGACCTGAACACATTGATCGCTCCCTCTACGATTGTGACGCCTCGACTCCGAACACGAGTCGCCAAAAAAAAAAAAAAACAGGATGGCATTTCTGCGAAGGAACATTGTTTCGCTTCACAGCTTTGTGCCACGACCCGAACCGATTCTCGCCGTGGATGAAGGAGCTGCCCGGGCCTGGGCTTTCTGTTCAACGTGACTTCAGCTCAATTAATGCCTGAGTTTGTTTGAATTGAGCTTAAACACATTGAAGGAACGATTTCAGGTACATCATGTGACGTCACCTGGAGGAAAAGTTATAGTTTCTGTTTCTAAAAAAAAAAAAAAAAGAAGATGTTTTGACTCCAGGAACATTTTGGAAATAAAGTTCTCACCATTATTTTCCTCGCTTGGATTTGACGTAACCCCCAACCCCGCCACCCCCCCTCCCCTTTTAAGCTTCTCGGTGCATTGCATATTCTCTCTGCCAAGATTACTCACTCTCTCTCTCTCTCTCTCTCTCTCTCTCTCTCTCTCTCTGATCAGACCTTGTGCACCACTAGCTTCTCCCCTATATGGTATAAAATCATCACACAACATGGCCCTGTGGTAATCCACCATGACCTGCTTTTTTGTGCAGATATCCAGCAACGTAACTCGATCTGAAAACGTGGAAAACACGCGCCGCTGATAAGGACGTTCTCCACACTGAGAGCCTGAAGATACCATAAGACCAATGTTTCCTCTAATAAACCATGAAGATGCATTTGGACTGCCACTGATACTGTATAAATAATGGGCTACATCATGGCTTCAATTCCTGTGTACTGAACTCGAGTCTCCATCAGTGAAAAGGTGATCAAATTAACAATCGTGGAAAAATGAATTATCTGCACGAGGATGAATTTCCTTTAGAGTCTGAGGGGAATTTTATCTCACCACTGTCACTTAATCATTAGGAATAAATTTGTGATGCAAAATACTGTGTTTTTAATCCTATAATGTAATTAATCTTTTAGCATTCATTCATTTATCAACCTAGTCATTGCCTGGTTAAGTCCTGGTTAGTGTCTGGTTAGTGTCTGGTTAAGTCCTGGTTAGTGCCTGGTTAAGTCCTGGTTAGTGCCTGGTTAGTGCCTAGTTAAGTCCTGGTTAGTGCCTGGTTAGTGCCTGATTAAGTCCTGGTTAGTCCCTGGTTAAGTCCTGGTTAGTGCCTGATTAAGTCCTGGTTAGTGCCTGGTTAAGTCCTGGTTAGTGCCTGGTTAAGTCCTGGTTAGTGCCTGATTAAGTCCTGGTTAGAGTCTGGTCAGTGAAATATTGGTTTAAACAATAAGGAGAATCATTGTGGAAAACAGAGCCAATCAAATTCATAAGAAAATATTACAAGAACCTAAAAAGAAAAACAATCTTTAAAATGGGATTGAAATTTCCTTATTTAAAACTGGATTGATGAAGCTGAGGATGAAGAACTGCTCGAGCCAGAATTCACATCCAGTGATGACACTGCTGACTTTTCGGTTTATCCAGTGTTATCCAATCTCATATATACACACACACACACACACACACACACACACACACACACACACACACACACACACACACACGCACAAACACACAAACATTTTGAGCACAAAAAAATGACAAATCAACACATAAAGGCGTTTCAGCTACGCTCCAGTGTACAACATCCAGAAAAACATGGCTATTATTTGTTTAACTCTTTGTCATAAGTAATTTACCAAATGTTGCGGTTCATATTATCACTGATCACTCAATCAATCCATGACTTTAAAACACATACACACAAATACAGAGCAGATTGCTTTTTAATATGCTTTGTGTACAAGTCCTACGACGTGACTATCAAATCATTTTCAGTGGTCTTGTACGTGACTCCGACGTGGTTGCCTCGGCGACCGAATATTGTCTTACGTTAAAAAAACCTAGTTCTAATATACCGTGATTATAAGCTATAGCTTATAGTTATTACTAAAAAGAAACAATTATAAGTATTACGAGTAAACTGCTACCTCAGGCGATAAAGATGGCGCCTCCTGGTGGTCATGCTAAGTCATAGGCTAGCTACACAATTCGAGTTTTGGATTTAACTACTGATACAGATGTGTTTATCCGGATCATTCTGGAAAAATAAATCCTTATTATTATTATTTTATTTATTTATTATTAGTAGTAAAAGGGCCTCCAGAGATTGTCTCCAAATGACAGTTGGGTTTGTGTTTATTATAAAAAAAAAGGTTTTGCGTTTCCGGTAAAACTTTACATTTATGTAAATATTTTTAATGAGCTCGCTGCAGAGGATTTCAGTAGACACTAAGTATTCTCTTGTAAAACCCAAACCACACCTCTCAATGTCATTTAAGCAATGATGCTTGCAAGGCTGCGTCCCAAACCACACTGTCTTCTGAAATAGTATATCAGTGAGCGTGTGGATAAAATGGTGTGGGTGCTGTTGGGAACCTGCTGTGACGTTGTGTACGAGCGTGCATGGTGATGAGATCGAAATAAAATCCAAATCAGATGTGTTTACATTTTATGATGATGATGAAGATGGTAATAATTTTCCCCTGGACACTACTTCTTCTGTCCCTGCTCTGGTTCTCATCCTCTGAGGTCTGGTGGAAACTCTGACCAGCCTGAGACACGTCTACTCAATCTCAAGTCTCGATTACAGATCCGGAACAAATCATAAGCAAAAAAGTGTAACTATAGTTGTGAAGAGACGGAAAAAAAAAAAACTCTCACCTTCAGTACATGATCGTTTAAGTGTCTCGGGTCCCGGTTGACCAGGTCGATCTCTTTGGTGTGCAGGTCCTGCAAGGTCTTCTCACGGATGCTGTCGCTATCCATATCTTTGTTATTGGGCTTGTATATGTTTCCCTGTTTCCTGATGAACGGTGAGTGAACGTATTCCTACACGGGTGCCAAGGAAACAGAACAAGTCAGAACGAGAAGTGGGGGAAAAGTGTAAGTGGGGTTGGGAGAGCAAGCAGGGAGAACCTCAGCACATTCCCCTGGCATGGGATGGTTTTAAATGAGAGGAGAAGTACAGCACCACACCCCTCTCCCTCTCTGTGTCTCTCTCTCTCTCTCTCTCCCTCTCTCTCTCTCTCTCTCTCTCTCTCTCTCATTCTCCAGGAAGGAAAACTGAAGTTCCACCACAAGGGGGCGTCACCAAACATCGTGGCTTCAACTAATGTCTATAAAATAACACAGAAAAAAACCTGGATGCTTTTTTTTTATTTAAATTGTTTTTTTTTGTCCTTGTTTTGTTTATTTATTTTTTTATTCAGGACTAGTTTACATGTTAGCTTTCAGTATCAGTGCGGATCAAACCGAATGCAACTTTGCGCACCGAAAACGCACCAAATATCGGTGACGGAATAAAAATCTGTTTTCCAACATCCAAAGAAGAGAGAGAGAGAGAGAGAGAGAGAGAGAAAGAGAGAGAGAGAGTTGATAACCACGTGCCAAAAAACCCGATAACGCACGGAAACTGGCAAAGATCGCGCGCACGGGAAAAACCGTGCCAACACCTGAGCCAGGTGTAAATCCGCCGCGTACTCGCGCGCCACCGTCGGTCTTTGCGTCCATCTGTCCATCCAGGGAGGAGATTAAGATCACAGTGAAATGAGACCAGCAACAAAAAAAAAAAGAAAGAAAAGCTCACAGTCGCAGTCTTACCTCGGGTTCTACGTCTTCAGGACCGCCGGTCATGCTGCCCGCGCGCGCGCTGCACAGTGCACAGGGGTGTGTGTGTGTGTCTGTGTGTGTGTATATGGGAGATACAGTGACTTTACAGATGAAGCGCTGTGGGAGGCGGTGGCATGGTACTCACCAAACACACACACACACACACACACACACACACACACAGTAACTAAGAGAAACCAAAATTGACAGTAGTTAAAAACAATTATTTCTCACAACTTCTTGTTCCTCCACATCATTAGGTCTCTTGTGTTCATCATAAAAACTTGTTGATTTGATCACAATGCTTTTGTGCATCGTTTAATGGATTGTGTACGAGTGTCTGCTGTTTCCTACAGTATCAGTTGTTTATCTTCATGCATCAAAATATATTCTACTGGTTTCACCTGAATAGTTTTAACCCCCAAAAACATCTCAGTATCAGTTCACTGTTTACGTCATTGAATGTAAAATGATTAAACCAGATGTCAACAGCTGTCATCTAACATTTCTATTAAACTTTATTGTGTAAATGTGTTGAATTGATGAATTGTGCAGATGAATCTTGAAGGTCACTAATGAAGGCGAGTGAACATCAGATCAACCAATCATCAACCAGTTCTCTAAAACAGGTCAAAGGTGAATCTGGTGAATCTTCAGTTGGAGACTGAATCCAGACAAAACACAGAATTATAATGTCTGAATTTGGATGAACTAAAAAACTAATAAACACTAATACAGTACAGTGAAGGTGTGAATCCTGTTCAGTCTTTTACACTCAATATAAATCAATTATCCAATCAAATGAATGAATTTGTGCTGAAATTCAGATTCAGAAAGAAGTGAAATTGTGTGTATTTTCAGTCGCTGTGATCCAAAACATAGTTTATATCAAGAAGCACTGAAACTGTGCAGCATCACACTGAGAACATGAATAAACATTGTGAGGATTTTGTTTGTGATCAATGAAGAAGTGACTTTTCGTTCTGATGGGAATGAGATGTTCATTCACACAAATACTCACTTCTGAGAGATGAACTGAGGATTTTGAGGAAAGTTCAGACTTTTGCAAGAAATCCGACGTTTCGTTCTCCAAAGCAGCTGTGTTCAGAGTGACTAGACAGATAGATAGATAGATAGATAGATAGATAGATAGATAGATAGATAGATAGATAGATAGATAGAGAGAGAGAGAGAGAGAGATAGAGATAGATAGATAGATAGATAGATAGATAGATAGATAGATAGAGAGAGAGAGAGAGAGAGAGAGAGAGAGAGAGAGAGAGATGTACACTAAATCACAACACCTACACATATAAACAAAAGACAAAAATTAATTAATTCATTTATTTATTTGAATATTGTTTTTGTTTGTTTGTTTGTTTTTTTCACAGTCTATAAAACTCACACACTGGAACAAGATGTACGCACATGTGAGTAGACACCGTAAAATGCAAATACGGAACAACTAAACTGGGAGAATAGGCACTTTAAAATAATTGTAGTAAAAAAAGTGTCTCCTAACAGTGAAATGTCTCTGATACTCTGCAGAGAAGAAGCTATTTGGATTCTTTTCTTTCTGAGGAACGCTGAATGTATGAGTTATGAGTCCATGAGAGACATCTACAGTGCTGTTGTGGATGGAGGGTTTGTGGTAGCAGGCATCAGTCACTGCTAGAGAAATCCAGATCTTCTCATGTTTTCTGAGACTGTGCAGTCGTCATACCAAACCATTAGGCAGAAGATCACGATTTACTCTCTTGTCCACCTGTATATGGGTGAGGATAAAAAGAGAGGAAATGAGGATGCTATGAAGTGAAAATCTAAATGGCCCAACCTCGTTATACCTCAGGTGTCAGCTCTGTGCCCTATCATCATGTGAAACACTCAAGAACTTCATGTATTTATACTAACATCACTAATAACATCCAAAAACAGCATTGAACATACTGTAGAAATGGAAAAATATCCTGACCTTATTTCTTTCTAATAAGAAATACACAGGCAAAGGTTTGTGGACACCTGATTGTGAACCTGAACCTTACTAGGGTTGGCAGTCGAACTTTACGTCATCACAATGTCCTGCTCTGTTCTGTTCTGGTACAGTGATTTATGATTCCTGTGCACACATTACTGGATTTTTTATGTGATATAAATATTTCTATATATTTAAAGTGTGACGAGAATAAAATAATACAAAAAAACGGAAAATCCGGCTCTACGAGCTGTCTCCCGATGATGAACAATCGCTGGAGGTTGTTTCCTGAGGGGACAAAAAGAAATCTAGGCAAATTCTTGCTCGGGTACCGAAGTTCATGTTTCAGCTGCGAGGGGGAGGCCAAGGCGTGCCTGAGCTCAGGAACCAATTACTGCACCCGGGTGACAAGATGATCAGGGGGCGTGGCTTAAACTGAGACCTTCATTTTTGTAGCTCTGGAATGAATTTTAGAACAGGGGCACGGGTCGGCACTGATCTGTAACCGCATGCAAAATAGAAAGACACGAATAAAAGAAAGGCTTTTATTGGAAAAAGGGTGTGTGTGTGTGTGTGTGTGTGTGTGTGTGTGTGTGTGTGTGTGTGTGTGAGAGAGAGTGACCTCTGAGGTGGGTCCCCCAGTTTGTTGGGCTCCTTTAGGCTCCAGACTCCTCCAAAAACCTGCATATCATAGTGGTGTAGAACATGAGTGAATGGATGGATGGATGGATGGATAGATGGATGGATGGATGGATGGATGGATGGATGGATTTTAAAAAAATCACACTATATAGACAAAAGTTGACCAAATTGCCATGTCCTTCATCTATGTCAGAGGTGTCAAACTCCATTGCACAGGGGGCCAAAACTTAAAGCACACTTTAGGTCGTGGGTCAACGACTGGAGATTACTGCTCATTCAGCTGTAAGGGTGTTAGTAATGTCAGGTGCTGATGTAGGTGAGGTGTGGAGGCCTGACATTCTTCCCAAAAGTGAGAGCTCTGTAGCAGGAGATCTTTCACTCCAACGCATGTAACGCAGATCTTCATGGAGCTGGATTTGTGTACAGTACACCACTGTCATGCTGGAACAGGTTTGGGTTTTATAGTTTGAGAGAAAAATGATGACATCTATAGACCTTTGGATCCAGCTTTGTGCTAACAGAGTTTGGGGAGGAACTGCATGTTCTCCTTGTGTTTTAGGGGGTTTCCTCTGGGTGCTCCGGTTTCCTCCACCACTGCCAAGACCTGTGTTTGCTGATCGGCATTTTAAAATGGTTCCTAGGTGAGTGTGATTGTGCCCTGAGATGGGTCCCCCAGTCTGCTGCCCCTCCATGTTCCCCTAGATTCCAGGCTCCCCCATGACCCTGTGTAGGATAAATAGTGTGGAAAATAGATGGATGAACACATGGCTGGACAGTAATTGGATGACTAGTGTTACTTCACCTTCGCCGTCCCTCCATTGCGTAATATCCCCCACACACCCGTACACACACAACCCACGGCTGATCTACAGCGTCTATACGCTACGATTCTCCCTCCCACTTCACCCTCCTACTTGTCATACTGCTCAAACTCCCCCAAGGCTAATGAGCCCTCAGTTAAACACAAAGCTAAGCACATAATCCTATTTGCAGCGGAAAAAAACAAGGGCCAATTTATGTTTTTTTCCCCGCAGTCACTGTTGAGAAAAAAAAAGAACAACAACAACAAGAGAATCACGTGCAAAAAAAGAGGTTTTATTGAGTGAACGGAGGGAGAGACTCTGCGAGGTGTTCTCTGCTTCTCTGCTGCACTCGGGATGCCTGATACATTACATCATTGTACAGGGCGGAAAGGAAAAAATGAAAAAGTACACCTGAACCCTTCGTGTTGCACTGCACAAACAAGCCGGCCTTTCTTTTCCGAGAGAGGATATTGAAACACACACACACACACACACACACACACACACACACACACACACACACACACACACACACACACAGGCAGTATGGCCAGTGCATATTTACAAGGCAAATAGACTGGAAAAAAAAGGACAGTACTCATAAATCATTGGGACAGTCATGTAAATACAAAATCATTCATTCTGGAAATAAAACAAAACATTTTTTATAGTAAATCTCGGGAACATTGTGTCGTAATAACAAGACGCCAAACTTTATTTTTAGCAAAAAAAAAAAAAGACTAATTGTCATATTTTTATCCGTTTATAGTTACATTTCATGTTGTGTATCGTCTGTGAAATGTTTTTTCGTTATAGCAGCTATAAATGGACGTTCCACTACATCCTCTTTTTTTTTGTTTACGAATTTTAACACTTTAAAACACTTTACAAATTGACTGAAACAGAGCTCTGATGCTGGAGACTTACATCAAGTGTCTGTCCTGTGAATGAGCTGTTACCATGGCAACACTAACGTATCGTTAACGAGCACGTCGCTATAAACGTGTAGCCTGTTTATGCGAGGCGTCCGCCTGCAAACAATTAGTAACCATAGCAACCGTAGTTATCATAATCTCTCATAATGGGCATATTACTATTAATAAAACATTCGACCAATCGGATTTGAGAATTCGGCCGCTGCTGTGGTGCGTAAATATAAATACAAACCGAGGCTGGAAACAGGAAGTCAAAAAAGCGTCTCTAGACTTCTATACACATCGAACACTCTTCTCATATACAGTACTAGAGCACATTTATATTAAATATATTTGTTTGCTTTAAAGTGGCGCGAAAGTATTTGATACCTAATGATGCTGTCCACTAGGAGTAGTGCAGTTTACGTTAAAGCGCACAAGCTTCCTTCCACGGTCTAGACGTTCGGTCACATGTCAGCGGAGAGGCAGGGAGTATTCAGCGAGAGAGAGCGTACGTCTGATCCCAGGCCAAAGCAAACACACCTGATGGAGCTGCGCATGACGAGGACTCAGGTGTAATTGATCAGGTCTGGGATCTCCGCCAAAAACAAAAACACAGTAGAAAGCATTTAAAGCACGTCGGACTTCCACATTTTGGCGCTGACAGAGGACAAACAGCCGCCGGCGCTTCGGAATATCGGCCTCATAAGCGCGTCCATCAGACCTGACCAGATCACCTGGACGGAGGGCATCGTCATCATGATGGTCCGCACCAGCGGCATCATCAACCTGTACACACACAAACACATCACGTTATATGAAATCCAATACGTTCCCACCATCTACTCCAAAATGATTGATGTCCTCAGTCAAAATGTTTATTACACTTTTACCATTTCTCCAACAAAAATTTACATAGTAGTTATTATTAGAAATATCAACTGCAGAAGAATACAGTGTATCGTGTAATGTATTGTTAGTTTTAAATATATTTTTTGCAAATAATTATTTTATAATGTTTACAAAAAAAACTTTGTTTATGCTAGCAAATTTATTCCCTAAAAAAAAAATTTTTATTTTGCAATTTTTGGGAATTTTTTTTTACATTTAATTTAATTTAATTTAATTTAATTAAATTAAATTAAATTTAATTTAATTTAATTTAATTAAATTTAATTTAATTTTATTTTATTGTATTTTATTTTATTTTATTTTATCTCCGCTCAGTCAAACTGATGACTATTATTTTAAAAGATTTTAAATTAAAACACCTGACATGTTAAAAATAAGTTTTAAATACAGAAAAAAAATCTTTATTTGTCAACATTTATATTCATTTTATTGTTTTATTATTTATTTCCATGCAGTTTAGAGCCAAAATGACTGAAAATTTTATTGTGGATTAACACAAACATTTATGCCATTTAGTAGACGCCATTATCCAGAGCGACTTACAATTATCTCATTTATATAACTAGCAGTTAAGGGTTAAGGGCCTTGCTCAAGGGCCCCAGCAGCTCAATAGTAGTCGGATTTGAACTTACAAACTTCTGATTAGAAGTCCAACATCTTTACCACTGAGATTCCCCTCCCCCCACTCAAACCCAGTATTAGGTTGTGCACCATGCACCGTACAAGGAGTGAGAATAAGACCGATATCATTCCATCGTCTTGGCTTGATGGACGAGATCAAGCACATCAGGATCAAAACATTTCCTTATAGGATAAAGAAGGTCAGTCAGGAGAACTTTGTACTGATTTGCAACATGATTTAGTGACAAGAATCCTGCACTTTACAATAAAGTCCAGGGATTATTCATATTATCCATATTAGTCATATCACTCTGTTAAAATCTTCATAAAATGACCTTCTGATGTGGTTAAATCTTCCATGAACGTTCATACAAACAGGGTTGCTACTAGTTCCCACATGTTCTACACACAGCAGACTGTTTTGTTATTCTGTTACTCAAGGACACAGTACACTGAAGCAGTAATCCAAAACAGAGCACATGAACTCTGGTCTTCATGTTAAAAGATCAAAACGAGGGTCTCCATGAGCACCAAGATGTTTTATACCATGTCTTTTTGGCAATAAAATAAAAACGATGGCTACATGGTTGCATACCAGACTGTCAAGTCCATAGAGAACTTCCAGCAACCCACACAGGCATGCTAACATAGACTACAACTCCCAAAACACACAACATGAACATCCCGTTCTACATTATCCCCCTTTTCCTGTTCTAGTAGCCACCACCCTACTGGAAAGATGTTCCACTAGATTTAGGAGAGTGCTTGTGGAGATTTGTGCTTTAATGCCTCTTTAGAAAGCACAAGGTTGGCCATGATGCCCTGAAGCAATGAGGGTTAAGGGCCTTGCTTAGGGGCCACAAGAGTGGCAGCTTGGCTATACCAGGGCTTGAACCCAAAGTAACCTAGAACCTTCACCACTGAGCTACCACCTCCCCATGATGGAGTGCCCCTGGAGCAGAGAGGGATAAAAGCTTTGCTCAAAGGTCCAACAGTGGCATGTTGGTTGTGGTCAACTTTATCAATCAACCTTCTGATCAGCAAGTCAGACCCTTAAACTTTGAGCAACCACTTCCTTAGTAAAGTCAGATACTGGTTTAGGTTGGGTAAGGAAGCCTGGGGTTCAGCCAGCTTTCCAATTGAGTTCGGTGATCTCCATGGAAAGGTGGTAGCTCAGAACTTTGACTACTGCTTGGAGGGTTGAGAGTGACATTCCAATGACATCTCTACAAAACAGCTAGTTAGCAATTAGCTTAAAAAAAAAAACAATTATAGAAACCTGTTGAAAACGTTCAACAAATAAATACAAATAAATGCAGTAAATAAATGAAAGTAGTTTGCTGGAGTATCACTATCTCAAACATGTTGAAGCATGGTGGTGTTAGCATCATAGTCTTTTTTGACTAATCCCCTCTTAAAATCTATATGTTCTGTAGCGAATATTAAGCGGAGGAGGTGGTAGATCAGCGGTGAAGGCATTGGGCTTTGGTTTAGAAGGTCATAGGTTCAAATCCTGCCACTACTGGGCCCTTTAACAAGGCCCTTAACCCTCCCCTGCTCAATTGTATGTCACTCTTGTTAAGGGCATCTGCCAAATGCAACAATTGTATCTCGTGGTAAATCTTTTGAGTGGCGTAACATGATAACAGCAAACATTTTTTGGCAAAATTTAAACTAGACTAAGTATCTTGTTTGCCTTCCCGACTAATCCCCTCTTAACGATTTTTCAGATTTGTTTTTGCGGAGCCACCATCTTTCCATTTTTATGAAATAATACATTTACAATGTGTTTCATGATGCTGTTTGTTCAATCGTGGTCTATCAAGAAACATGTTGATTTACATGAGATCATGTGACTCAGCTAATTATACCGACAGAGTTTCTGGTCCACCAGGACAAATCTGATCAGAAGGTTTCATAGAGATCAATTCTTTCGCAATTTTTGCTTTCATTTGTACTTCATAACGACTTTCACTGACTTCAAATATTACTTTGTGTAATCACATAAAATTCCAATTAGGTCCTTTTTTATTCGTTGTATCAAATGGAAGCGGGGGGTGAATACTTATGCACACATAATAAATATAAAACCTATATCTGATGTCTCTCCCTTTTCTTCCTGAATTAACTTTTTGCCTAATGCCACTCTTTATCTAGACGGCCAGCAGCCAAGGCAAACAGGACATCAGTGATGCAGCCTTAAAATATGTTCCCTAAAAATGTTCAAACCGGCCAAAAGCCTCGTTTCATTACCAAATATGTACGCAGCTCAGGACGGCGAAAACAAGGCCTGCCACGAAGGCCATGGGGACGGCCAGCAGCATCGTCAGGACCCGGTAAAACACAAACTTAATGAGCTCGAAAAGCGCATGGCTGCCGATCCACACCGAGTCGAGGCTGTGTGAGAAGCTGGGTTCGGCGATCACGTCCACGAAGTCGACCTGCAGGAGGAACGGAAACAGAGAATGTATTCACAGAGCTCAGAAGTGGAAGGATTTGTGGAAGGAATCAAATCCTAAACGTTCCTCAGCGAAAGTAACTTCTGTGCAGCTTGAAAACAATACGCCGGAAAATGTGTCGCAAAACTTAAAATGAAACTCGAAAGAAATATATACATTTAAATGGCACATAAAGCAGTGTACAATGGGGTGTGTGTGTGTGTGTGTGTGTGTGTGTGTGTGTGTGTGTGTGTAACAAAAATGCAGTAGTGTTAATTAGGGCTGTCAATCGATCAAATATTTAATTGTGATTAATCAAATTTTCGCCATGAATCAATTTACGATGAATCGCAACTTAATCTAAAATTCGTATCTGTTCTAAATGTACCTTCAATGAATACCTTTGAAGTTTTTAAAACTCTAAATCAACATGGAAAAATACTGATGCTTTATGCACATGTATGTTTATTATTAGTGAAACCGAACTCTAAATATTTACGTCGATGTTTTAAAGTCATTCTTTTGAATGACGTGAATCGTCAGGACACCAGACGAAACTTTTGCTATGTTTCCACACGGACTGTTTTAAGTGCCGGATGTGTGCATCATGGCTGATTTTGGTGCCTGTTTTGAGATTTGGTGCATCAGTAAAACAAACGTTTGTTGATTTTTAAGTTATATTTTTATAATCACAGTAAAGAAATACTTATTTATAATAAAACTGGTCAAACGGAAATGCGCGCTGCATCAATCGCGGATTTATAGAATGAGCGCCTTTGAAATAAATACCACACTGTATTATATTAGAAATAAAGTCGAAATTGGTCCCTATTTATGATTTTATAATATTCATAAATAAATAAACAAGCAAGTAAATAAAGGCTTTCTAGATCAATGAAAGGTGTACTATGATGAAACCATAGAAACAATCCCGTTTTTACCACAATACAGATTCGAGCCTAATTCAGGTTAAAAGCAACACAGACATATGGATGTAATATCAGTGATCTAATAAAAGACATGAAGCTGCTCCTTATTTTCCACAACCTTTTTTTTTCCAAATCGAGCCGTCTTAAAGGCAAAGTCAGAGTTTTTTCGTGGCTTACGAATAAATAAAAAACTGCTTATATTAACTGTTAAATTAAAATTAAATATAAATTTGTGTCAATTCATTTTTTCTCTCATTTGATTCTCTCTTCTAATAAATGGATATTCGGTGCTGAGGATGAGGTCAGGTTCGCTTTTGGGTCCTTTCAAAGTTTCATACCATCTCAGAGAGTTTTTGTTCGCCACCGTCGCCACTCGCTCGCTGTTTAGTGATCAACATAAAAGCACTAAACGTAAACATTGATATTTTATAACTGTTTTATATCTGCAAAGCTGCTTTGAGACGATGTCCATTATACTGTGAGATGCATACGGCTTAGGAGGACAAACCGAAAGTCACCATGGAACATCTCTGGCTTGTGGGCCCAAGTTTCTACACATTTTATAATTAGAATGCGAATGGAACATGGATGTGAATGGAAACAGGAAATGTACGCAAACGCTACACAATCACCAGCACAAAAACCAGGAGGAATATTTTCATTCCAAATAATACGTTCATCTCATAATACATTTCTAATCTAACATACATAAAGGATCAAAGAGATCCAGCTTTGTATAATTCACACATATTATTGATTCGTTTTCAGAATCTGGTGAATGCCGGCGTGGGAGAACAAATAAACATTTGTGATTTATCCATTTATAATTTTTTTCTCTAATGATGCTGAACACTCCAGCAGGGCTGAAAACTCAGGGGTTGGAATAAATGCACTCCTTGTCCTTAAAAAATTGTACCTTGATATTATAAATGAATGGATGAATAAAAAAATACATAAATGCATAAATAAATGCATAAATAAATAAATGTTTTCTGTTTAGCTTGTGTGTGTGTGTGTGTGTGTGTATGTGTGTGTGTGTGTGTTGCATTTACACAAATGGTCTACTGATCAAGCCTCTAGGTCTCTCCTTCTACCCAGGAGATGAGGATTTGGGACGCAGTTGATTCCATCATGCAAAGAAACTGTAATAAAGCTTAACACCGATCACAGGGGAAATCGATGCCCTTCTGAATGTCTCACCTTCAGGTGCGCGTTAATGTTTCGAGGGTCCCGGTCCGGTGTCGGCGCACGCGCTTTCTCTTTCTTCTGCTTGAGAATGGGCTCGATGGTGCTGTGAAACACGTCCTCGTCCAGGAACACGCACGTCTCCGCTTTCTCTTTTTCGAGTCCCATGTCTCCTTTTCTCCTTTCTTTCTTTTTCTCTGTTTTTGGGTTTGTTTTTGTTGTTGCTGTTGGTTTGCCAAGTCCGGGAGACGCGGCGCGCGCGCTCTCCGTCCGCTCTGCTCGCGCTCGGCTGTGCGTGCGACGACGCGCGCCCGCGCGGAAGCGCGCGCACGCGCTCTGTTCAGCCGGGGGCCTCCCTATACTCAAGCTGTGACCCTTCCTTTATCTTCATCATCATCATCACCATTATTAATATTGTTATCACTTTATTTATATTATTATTATATGCATACGCCATTACTTCCTCCTCCTCCTCCTCCTCATCAATATTATTATTATTATTATTATTACTATTATTGTTATTATTATTATTATTATTATTATTATTATTATTATTATTACTCAAGCTGTGACCCTTC
>MU551706.1:1188866-1243866 GCA_024362625.1 Silurus asotus
TTATTATATACATGTCATTACTTCCTCCTCCTCATCATCATCATCAATATAATTCTTGTTATTATTTTTATTATTATCATTATTATATACAAATGTCGTGACTTCCTCCTCCTCCTTCTTCAACTTATCATCATCATCATCATCATCATCATCATCATTATTATTAAAGGAAAAGATCAACAAATCTGTACATGTGTTTAGTGTCTCTAAAAAAACTGGGAGTTTCTATTTGAAAACCTGTTTGTTTACTCTCAGGGGTCTTCACTGAAGGTTAAGGTGGATGTAAAGGTTCCCATCTCTTTCCAGTTCTAATTAATTGAGCATGAAGCTCTGAAGGTCAGTGTCTCACTGTCTCGCATTCACTCAGTTTCCTTGGTTCCTTAGAGCCATTGTAAAGTCATGTTTATTTCTGTAGCGCTTTTCACAACACACATTGTCTCAAAGCAACTTTACAGAAATTAACAGTGAAGGTGAATGGTGTGTGTTTATCCCTGATGATGAGCAGCCTGGAGCGACTGTGGTGAAGGAAAAACTCCGTTAGATGTTATGAGGAAGAAACCTTGAGAGGAACCAGACTCAAAAGCAGAACCTCATCCTCATTTAGGTGACATCAAGAGTGTGATTATAGTCTTTAAACACTACAGAACACTGGAGAGTGAGAACTAACATGAGCACTGGAGTGTGTGATTATGAGTGATGATCTTTCTACAGTCTTATACAGTCATTGTGGTTGAGAAAATGCAGGACAAAGAAGCTGAAATCCAGACAAATGTGATGAATGAAGTGGTCATGCACTGACAAACGCTGGTCTGAGAAGCCCACATTTAATTTGCATATCAGTCTAAATATTTATTGCACTTTGTTTAGAATGTAGCTGGAACAGGAAATAGGAAATGTAGGCAAATGTTATACAGTCATGCACACAAAAACCTGGAGAAATATTTTATCTGATGTGAGACAAATGTCTATTAAATCCAGCGTTGTTTAGCGCATGCATATCATTTATTTCTTTTTTATTTCCAGAATCTGATATACAGGAGAACAGATCCACGTCCTTCTATTTATCCTAGTTAACGGAGCATTTCAGCTCTAGCATGCATTAGACACAGTGTGAGCCGTCATGGAGGTGCAGTTGTGGCTCCAGTGAAAGGAGACGTGTTGAATTGTGTTCATTGAGATCCTGTGTGTGATGCAGCGCTCTGTTCTACTGCACTTCTCTATAATACTGATGGGTTCCACAGAAGTTCGTCACCGAAACTTTGTCACTCCACCGGATATTAATATCATTTAAAAGCTTGTTTGAGTGTGGAGGATAAAAACAACATCATAGCATTCTGAGATTAGCTACAGGACAACGGTCATACAGAACACGCCCACTGCTTCGAACTGAGCATCTGAATGAAGAAAATGAAGGAAGAATTTAGTGTTTGGTATAAACTCTAGCTCAAATCGGCCATCTTAGATCACCCTGTGGTGCTAATCCCTACTAAAACACATCAATTCTTATATTCAGGATTATTTGGTTTCAGATGGAGATTTCAGTGATGATGATGATGATGATGATGATGATGATAGTCCTGATGTTGTTCATTTTTCTTCTGACCACAGATTTGGCTACAACTTCAAGTTCTTGGTCTATTAAGCTAGTAATACTTATGCTAGCTGACACATAAATTAGGAACAATGCTATTATTATTAGCAAGCTCATGATTAGCCTTAACTCATTTTTTCCCTTTTGGTTCTTCAGGGAAAAAGGCACTGATTTATCATTTAGGAATAAAATCGTTCTTTTTGATATTTGGGAATTTGGGAGAGATTTCACGTTTCTGTTCGAACTAGGGTAAGAATTATTATTATTAAAGTACTATAGATCACTCTGTAGATTATCTTATAACCCTTCGGAAAAATACGTCCACTCCGACCCTTGTTGGTGTTTCAGGTCCTTTTCAGCCAAATGATGAAAGTGCACACAGTAGGTTCATTGTGTTGGGAGCAGGGAGGGGAAAAACGAGAAAGGTCTTTCAAACCCATGACAGCAAAACAGTGTGTGTAAGAGAGAGAAAGAGAAGCTTCTGGTGTCGGGGTTGACACAATGTAGTGAATAATCCCCCCAGGGATAAACTGTGGACTGGTTCCTAACAGCAAAGTAGTGCAGCTCTGGCATGTGGTGTGTCTACTGTAAACACCAACATTAAAATCTCAATATAAATGTGTATCTAAGTTTCATATACATCGTACTGACAAAAGTGTGTGGACACGTGTCCACGTTTAGTCCCCGTTCGCCGTTAAAATGGTCTCCACTCCTCTGGGAAGATGTTCCACTAGATTTTGTGGAGATTCATATGACACATTCAGCTACAAGGGTGTTAGTAAATGTAGGTGAGAAGGTGAGGAGGCCTGAAGTGCAATCAGTGTTTACATTCATTCCAAAGGTGAACAATATGCTTAGAGCTCTATAGCAGGAGATCTTCCACTCCAACTCATGTAAAGGAGATCTTCATGGAGCTGCCTTGGTGCACAGGTTTGGGTCTTTTAGTTCAAGTGAAGGCAAAAGATCATTCAATGCCACCAAATCCAATGACGTCTGATACAATCGTGTGCCTCCAACTTTGGGGAATACCCACATACTGTATATCTGGAAAATGTCTATATAATTCTACTTCATACACAAACTGGTTATGGAAATTTGTCTTAGTCAAAAACACACCCAGGTGTAAATCTATAAAACAATGAACTACTCTTCACAGTGAAGCTGAATATTGGACTCTAACCCCGGCATCCATTGTGTGGAAGTGGCTGCACTGTGCTAATAAACCTACACCTGATGGTTTGCATTTTACTGGTAACATCACCAACAGTAAAACACATTTAAGGCTCTGGATATTTCGTGGAGGGACATTGTGCCGAAGCAGGTTTCCAGAAATGATTGCAAATAACATAAAAATAAAAATATAAAGTAAAAATCCCCTATGTATAAAGAATCCAAAATTTGCATTACTAAACAAACTGCACATTTGCAAATACCATATCTGTACATTCATTTAAACCATTTGTCCACTTCTGTATATAGAGCATTATTTAATTGGCTGTTTTTCTTATATTTTGTTCCTAAGTACACAATGTATGTACTCTCTCCTGCTTTGGAAGTTCTCATCACCGAGTTAAATTCCTTGTGAAGAAACCTTGAGAACAACCAAATTTAAAAGGAAACTGAAAGACACGGAATGCCCATTCATTTTAGTTTACGTTGTTGAGGTTATTAACTGTTTACTGAATGCAAATCTGTTTATTTCAGCCATGTTTTGCAGTCACCGCAGTAGAACTGTTTTTTATAGATTTACACTCTTGATTACGGTCCAAAACCATCCTCATAGCTCTTGAGTTGAACTCTCCACAGTGATCTCATGAATCTTTATATTTTAAATGTGGAACCATTATCTCAATCTAAATACACGTTCTATTCACAATAAAACAAAAAGGTTTACCATTTTGAGGAAAAACATCAAAAGTCGTTTTGATTTTTGATGGCTGCAAGAAGTCTCAAGAGATTTGGGACACGGCCATGTTTACCACTGTGTAGCATCACGTCTTCTGTTTGTATACAACAGAATACTGAGGAAACCAGTTGGGAGAAGAATGCAGTCCTATGTGTCGGTTTCTAGCTGCTCAACAGTCCTGGGTGTTCTTTGTTGTGTTTTTTGTTTCACGGTGCACCAAATGTTTTTATATTGAAAAGGTCTATAAAACAAGCTAACCAAAGTAGTTGTAAAATGTTTCTTCAACTGTTAAATGTCGATTATGCTTATTGTTTACAGACTTTTGTTGCCCTGTCCTACATTTTTTGAGGCATGTTGCAGCTATCAAATTTTAAATGACGATCATTTTTTCTTCAAAATGGTACATTTCGTCAGTTTAAACATTGGATTTTTGAATTTTTTTACTGTGAATAAAATTGGTGTTTATAAGGTTTGCAAATATTTGCAATCTGTTTTATTTATATTCTACCATGAAAAAAAGACTAATCCCCTGCTTATAAACACTATATAGACAATAGTATTGGGACACCTGACTTTTACAGCCATACTGTATGTGGTTCTTCTCCAAACTGTTCCCACAAACTTGGAGGCACACAATCTAATAGGAGGTCTTTAGATGCAATTGCATTACATTTTCCTTTTACTTGGAGACCAAACCAAACCTATTCCCAAAGCTTTGTCTTTTTCTGATGTCGTCTCGGTTTATAATATTCCTAATCATCTTGATAATCCTGATAGGAATCAGACAAAGGTTAACATTGTGTAGGGAAAAAAACATTGTTCCTGCCGGATTAATCTGGGTGTGTGGAATGCTATGACAGGCTTCCTCTTGCCTGATACGGATAAAAGCAGCAGTTCAGTCCTCAGCAGCTGCGACTTCCTGATGGGAAAAATAAAACAACATCTCGTTAACGAAATCGTTGTGTCAGACTGTGAGAAACCACGTCCCTGTCTCAGGAATGTCCAGCCACAATGCATTGCCAACTGTACAGACCAAAGTTGGGACACAAGGACCAGAATTTTGCTTCGATTGTTTTCAAATTCTGTGATAAGGAATGCAGCATGTTGCACTCTTTTTGTTTTGCCAAAAATATCCTGTTCTAATGAGTGTCAACGAATCGTTTGGGTAGAATGCAAGGCTGCGTCAAACTGGGAAGCAGTTCTGAATCCTGCAAATCTGAATCCATGATTGATTGGAAGCGCAATAAGCTAGCATTTGGACGAAAGCAAATGCATTTTTATTGGATAAAAATGCTGTGTGTGAGCCAAACACTAATATTTAATTTTAAGCTCTTATCGGATCAACTCTAATACGTAAAACGCATTAACTGCAAAAGAAAAAAAAAACGTTTTCATTGTCGTTGCGTATTTGCTAGCTTGCTAAATAATCTCTGCTAATTAGTATTTTCTATTGCACCAAAGGTGTGTTGCACCCAAATATTATTTTCAGAAATATGGTCCTGGACTATGGTTCCCATCATCCACTGCTCCACCACATGATCTCTGAACCTGGTCTCACTTTTCACTGAACTCATTCCCATGCTAGTCTTTTCACAGTTATTGTTCTTGGAAGTCTTTTCTTCTTGTTCACATTCAGGCGAAAGTTTTTATCTTGTTCATGTATCCCTTTTTTATGTCCTCCTTTTAGTTTTTTTCTGGCTAAGGTATCTTTTACAGTCCATAAAACCATTAGGTAAAAAGATGTGACGTTTTGCCAAGGTCTAAAGAACATTCTGACCAAATGCTACCAATGTTCTAGCGCCATCACTGGGACACATTAGGGCTTAGTACATATAAGGTGTTTCAGATTTATAGTATTTGACAGATGTTTTTATTCAGAGTTACTTACATTTATCTCATTCATACAACTGAGCAGATATGTTGATATGGCTGGGATTTGAACTCACAACCTTCTGATCCAAAGTCCAATGCCTTAAACATTAAACTGCCACCTTCATCTTTTGCACCGTGTGTCCAAAGCCAGGCATCTCTAAACTCACTTGGGTTAAGACATATCCAATTAAACTGAAGCACTGATCCCAATGATCTGATCACATTGTGCACTGCACCATGCTTCCAAAGCTTTTCCAGCATTTTCTCACCTGTGAAGGTTCCACAATTTCTCAGGGTACAAAGAAGATAGACCCCAATTTCTGGGAGTTTAAGGTGGAACAAAAGCTCAAAAAAGCTCATTGGTTAGGATGTTGGTTTTTTTATTTGGAAGATCATGAATTGAAATCCTAGCCCCATCAAGCTGCCACTTCTGGGCCCATGAGCAAGGCCCTTAACCCTTACTATCTCAGTGTCTAAACAGCTGAGTGAATAGCAGCCTGCGAATAACATCTAAAGACCTACCTTTTCTAGAGGTACTTAAATAAGTGCTTCTAGTTTCGTTTTTAGACTGATGATAGATTTTAGACGTCTTAGTCCATGACCTAATGAAACTTGCTCTGGAGAAGGAAACGTTTGCCAAAATGCCTTAATGTAAAGGATTGTAACGGGGAAAATACGATGCTTTTATAACTTTTTTTATAGTGTATAAAAATTATCCACCACCCTGTTCCTGCTGGGCCCTTGAGCAAGGCCCCCAACCCTTAACTGCTCAGTTGTAAGGCGCTCTATATAAGGGCATCTGCCAAATCCTGCAAATGTATAGTTACTGTAAACACCTAAAAGTGTCAAGGTTTTCTTAGGAAACACTTGAGAAGATGTTCGGACATGTCTGATATCCTGCCCGGTCCCTCAATGGAAAATTCATGTCAACAGCATGACAGCATCCCCCTGCAACCATTTTCCAGCATCAATCACACACAGCAGCTGTCTCTGAGTCATTCCGATTTCGGATTCGGATCTCCTCGTTCGAGAAAGATTCGGATTTGCCACAATGGAGTGTTTATTCAAAATTAAAAAAAACAGAATGAGTCTTTTAGCTGATGTCACAATGATGCGATTCGCCAGTTACGTCAAATGAGCCACCAACCATTAGAGTGCCATGATATCCAGAGCTATTTGGAATGGTGAGACTCACGCAGACTTTTGTTTTTTTTTAAAAGATCTACACCGATCAGCCATAACATTATGACCACCTGCTGAATATTGTGTTGGTCCCCTTTTGATGCTAAAACAGCTGTGACCCATGGAGCATCAACAGCATGAACTTCTTCAGCAGTTTGAGCTACAGGAGCTCGTCTGTTGGACCCGACCACACGGACAAGCCTTCGCTCCTCAAGTACATCCATGATCCTCGTCCCTGTCGCCGGTTCACCACTGTTTCTTCCTTAGGACACTTTTCAGAGATTCTGACTACTGCAGACCAGGAACATCCCACAACAGCTAGACGTCTAGACGTCACAATTTGACCCTCGTCAAATCCTTACGCTCGCCCCTTTTTCCTGCTTCTAATAACTTTAAGGACAAAATGTTCACCTGCTGCCTAATAAATAAATCCACCCACTAACAGGTGCCATGATGAAGAGATCATCAGTGCACACAATTGTATAGTATGGTGGTAACATGAAATTCTCTCTTCACTTGAATTAGGAGACCAAAACCTGTTCTAGCTCCATTAAGATGTTCTGCTATAAATATTTAACCCTATTAAACACCTTTGGGATGAATTAAATCTGCCTCCCAGGCCTCCTCACCTCACCTCTAACAATACCTGACTTTACTAACACACATCCTTGTGCCTGATTGAATTGCACATAAAATCCAGTGGAACACCTTCTCGAAAGAGTGGAGGTCATTATACAAGCAAATGAGTACCAAATGTGGAATGAGGTGTTCAAAAAGAAGGACATACCAATCTTATGATCAGGTGTGAAAATTGGCTTCCTCTTTTTCTTCTTCCTGGTGTCTCCACTATTTCTTCAGTTCTCTAACACACTCTTTTTGCACTGTTGACCCCAGGTACCTCAACTCCTCCACCTTCTCCACCTCTTCTTTCTGCAACCACACCCCTCCACTGCCCTCCCTCACACACATGTATTCTGTCTTACTCCTACTGACTTTAATTCCCCTTCTCTCCAGCATGTACCTCCACTTCTCCAGGTTCTTCTCCACCTGCTCTCTACTCTCACTACAAATCACAATATCTTCCACAAACATTATAGTCCATGGAGACTCCTGTCTGACCTCGTACGTCAACCTGTCCATCACCACTGCAAACAGGAAAGGGCTCAGAGCCGACCCTTGATGCAGTCCAACCTCCACCTTGAACCAGTCTGTCGTACCTACTGCACACTTCACTGCTGTCACACTGTCCTCATACATGTCCTGCACCACCCTCACATACTTCTCTAACATACCTGACTTCCTCATACAATACCACAACTCCTCTCTCCACCCTGTTGTACACTTTCTCTAAATCCACAAACACACAATGCAACTCCTTCTGACCTTCTCTATACTTCTCTATCAACATCAAAGCAAATAAGGCGTCTGTGGTGCTCTTCCTAGGCATAAAACCATACTGTTGCTCACAGGTGGTCACCTCTTCTCTCAGCCTGGCTTCCACTACTCTTTCCCATAACTTCATGGTGTGACTGATCAACTTTATTCCCCTGTAGTTATTGCAAGTCTGCACATCTCCCTTATTCTTAAAGATTGGTACCAGCACAAGCCTTCTACATTCCTCAGGCATCTTCTCACCTTCCAACATTATGTTGAACCACATAGTTAAAAACTCCACTGCATCTTTCCTAAACATCTCTGCTTTTATTGGTCATCTGGTCCAACCGAATTCAATCAGAATGATATTTCACCTTTGTATCAATGTTCTAACACAAAAGAATGGAAAAGCAGCAGGTGAAAAGAGATAATTATAGTTTTTACTCAGAATGTAACAGCGAGCCAAATGGAGTAAAGAGGAATCCAGTGCTACAAGTAATGACAGCTTCGGTATGTACAACCTCACAGTTCTACTAACACAAACACAATCTCATGCCTTTTTCCCCACCATAAAAGTGGCAGTAGGCGAACTGACAGATTGATTGGCATGAAGATTTTTTTTTTCCACAGGAAATAGTATTTCTAATGTTTCCTGAAGTACAGCAAAATAAAAGATCATACAGAGAGATAAGAGCTGAGGATCACATGTTATTAAAGGAAACTCAGTGTCAAGGATGATGACATTGTTCTTATTAATAACATCCTGGGGAGAAAGAAAATCAATGCAACCCAAACCGTGTACAATGGATTGCATAAGTATTCACCCCCCTTCCAAGTTTCCATATTTTTTTAAGTATAAAACGTGGAACAAACTTGGAACGTAATGATGAAATGACCTCGGAGGATGAGAACATTCTATGACTAATGTTAGCAAAATGATTTGCAATTAAATATGGTACAGAAAGTTCACTTCACTGATCATCAATTTACTTAAGCGCTTCACTTAACACGCCTTTGTAGTGCAAAATAAAACAAAAGGTTAAATAAAACCAGACGTTCTTTTCCTGTTCTGTCTGCAGGAAGTTACAGCTCTACCTCTGCCATGTTAATCTGTACTCTATGTGCTGAGAGAACGCGCTTGAAAAACGGTTTAGCGACAAGAAATCGTTCTACATATCAAATATTGATCAAAAAATTTTGGTCATTTTCTAAATAATAAAAGTAAAGAACATCTACTAAAAATTATATATAAATATATAGTTTTTATAGATGCAAATATGTAAAAAACAAAAACAAAAAAAAGACACATCGTGATTGAAATTCCCTCATTAACTTTCCGTTAACTTTTATGTGAATCGCTGAATCTTACAGATGAACTTGTCATGTGATGTCAATGTGAACACACTTGTCAGGTTTAAGCCTAGAAACTCCATCCAAACCAACATCTATTGCACTTCCTTGTTTGTCACATGTCACTGATAATTCACACCTGTTCCTTATCACCTTGATTACCACTTGATTAAATACCTTTACCTTTCACAGTACTGACTGTGGGTCTTCCATGGTGGTCCTCAGATTCTTGTGCTGGTTATTGGTTACAGTTTCTTCGTTACCTTCGTCACACCTACTTTCGCTTCTATGTGTCACACATCTATTTCTGAAGGGTTTTAAATATTCCTTGAACAAACAGCAGTATGAAGAACAAGAAGCTTTGGAATGAAGGTTCAGGAAACCTAGCATGACACATACATGTTCCTTTTACTCAACAGTGAATGAGTGGAAGAAGGTTCTGTGGGACATTAACAAAAGAACATGTGTGAGATGGAGAACAGGCGAGAAGATGTGATCAGACTCCCTCACCCCCACACTGGATCAGGAAAGATTCCAGAAAGTGAAATGAATCCTGAACCAACATGGCTCCCATTCCATATTTCAACACCATGCAGTTCTGTCTGGACTGCGGCTCATTGGAAGCGACTTCACCGTAGGACAAGACGATGAGCTGAAGCGTATGTCTGATGTTTCACCAGTGGCGGGTGGTCAGGGTTAGCAAAGCCTTCTCTGCTGGCCTAAACACTATCAGAAGCACTGCCCTACATTTACAACCTAAATTCTAATATTTGTTCCATAATATTGTATGAGTCTGCATTTCTGGTGAGTTTAACTTTTTATGGTTTTATCATTTTATTAGATGAATATTGATTGTGAACTGCTCCAGATGTTGTAGGTGCACAGTTGTGGTTGTAGTGTAGATGTTTGGAGTCTTAACTGGTTTTGTTGTTTTAGTAAAATGTTTTTTACCTCCATATGTGACACGTCTCTCTGTAATGTCACGTGTTGTTATATTACGTGTTTGTATTGTATTAAAGGTTTCTAGAATTGGACGTGATTGTTGTGGTATCACTTTGAGAAGTTCATAGCGATCAATATGTGCTTTTTTAAAGCAAGAGAGGGAGAGGAAATGTACTCAGTTACTAAACTTGATACATTTTTGCCTACTTTCTAGATTTACAGAGTATCAAAGATATAAGCAACGTCTACTCTCCACTCAACTACATTTATGGTTTAATAGATGTACTTTTACTCCACTGTATTTGAATAGATAATGATTACATGTTGCACCTGTTGAAGATGTCATTAACACTCCCCTACACACATCTGCTGCCCGTGAGTGACTTTTTTTATTCCAGCTTGCCACATTTTCACTCCTAAAGGTCTCGAATAAATTCAGAAAACTTTGAGAACCAGTTTTTGTTAAAAAAATATCGTCTCGGAGACTGAAGTCTGCATCACATCAGTCACCTCTGAATATTTGGTTTCACTTTATCCACAATTATTTACTTTCATTTGTTTTGTACATTGAATACTAACGTTTTTTTTCCACTGTGTGACATCATACTGTCCTTTTATTGGTTATTTGAGGATCCCTATTTGAAAGGTTGCGTTGCTATTTTGTCTTTTTTTGTTTTGTTTGTGTTGAAGATGCTGTTGTTTTATGAAGAGGTTGTTAATGAGGTTGTGGTGGAGAATTTGATTCGTATTTCAAGAAGTCAATCCTCATAAATTAGCTGTTTCAGGCTTTTTACTAACACGTGTCATGGTGTTGAGGACTTGTATGATTTTCAGGCTCCTTACAATGTTATTGTGAGCACATAGAATAGAAAAATGTATAAATAAAAGCCATTTTTTGCCTTTTTCTACTTTCAATATTATATCGAACTGATAAATGTAGTGTACGCAGACCTTTAAAAAAAAAAAAGACCTTTCCGTTCTATATTATGGGGGTGAATATTTATTCACGACACTGTTATTATTCCATGTTAAAAAAAAGAAAGAAAAAAAAGTGTCCCTGTTTAACCTTTCCCCTTCTGCTCTCTGTAATCGGTGTGAGATTAAGCAGAAGATGATAGAGTGGTTACAACATTGCCGCAGAGAAAGCAATAGCACAGATAAGCCATGTGTGAGGAAAAGGCGACGTAACCCACAGTGACCCTGAGCCCGAGCCAAAGCAGCTGGAATGTCTGCTCTCTGTTCTGCTGGCTGAGTGAAATATTTACTAGGAGAAACTTTCCCTCAGTGCCACGGCTGCCATGGTGCGGTCACTGGTGTGTGTGGACATCAGAGCTGAGGTTTATTTAAAGGTGCAGTAGCTGGATTTCTTCTTCATCCTTAAATATACCTTACGCTCACCATCCGCTCGATGAGGAACAGCTGGACACCTGCTTATTTATAGATCATCATTCCTCCAATTGGCCGATTATACAGTATGGAATTAGGTCTTTAGTTTAAATGGATGTGGGTGGTGGAAGGACCAGGATCAACATGCTGACCTTCCACAGAGATTTTATACAGATGGTGCGAAAAACAAAAAACATCGTGCGAGAGACACCATGGCTGGGAATGCCTGAGATCAAAGGTGAAAGAAAAACAGAATTTAATGAGGACTGAGGTGGAGTCAGGGTTCACATTCATCCCAAAGGTGTTCCACAGGGTTTGGAGTTCTATAGCAGGAGATCTTCAACTCATTCTATTTCATGCTACGGATTCCAGTTTGGAGAAGAATGACACCTAGATGGGAAAGTCAGGAAATAATTTTGGGCAAACAATGTGCTTTCTACACTTTTATTTATTTATATGAATAATTACAATGATTAGATTGTATGATATTGGCATCATTTTGAAACATCTCTGGTTTCTGGGAACATCTGAGACACAAGGTTTCTCCTCTTTTTTTTTCTCTTTCAGTCTCTCATAGTTTAATTGATGTTTAGAACATGGTTGTGTTTAATACAATAAAAGATTCACTAAAGAAAATTTGTCTATAATTCCAAATGCATATACACTATATTTCCAAAAGTATTGGGACACCTGAACTTTCCTGCTATATGTGGTTCTTTGCCAAACTGTTACCACAAAGCTGAAGGCACTTAGTTGTACACGACGTTTTTAGATGCCCTATGATAAAATATTGCATTCGCTTAAACTTGGAAACCCAAAATCTGTTCCAGCATGAACAAAGTGAGCACCTTGAAGATCTGGTTTACATGCTTTGGAGAGGAAGATCTTGCTGCTATAGAGCTCTGATCTCATCCCTACTGAACACCTTCTTGATGAATGTGAACGCTGAACGCTGCACCCCAGGTCTCCTGACTTACATCAGTACCTGAATTTCATAACACTCTCGTGGCTAATGAGCACAAATAACCATAAACACACTCCAAAATCTAGTGGAACATCATCTCCAACCCCATGTACAATAGTGTTCCACCTCCACGTGGAAAGGATGAGACAGTTTGTGAGCGCTGACTCGGATTCTGCCTCTTAAATCTTCATCTCATCGTAACTCCATAATAATTACTTCACCCTGCTGTTGATTTTCACATTTTTGGGTCTCCAAATTTCATGCTGCAGCATCTGAAGACGTCTTATCCAACTGTTAACTGTTCCCAGTTTGGGAAAGAACCTTATCTGGCTTGAATGTCAGGTGTCTCGATAGTTTTGTACTCAAACAAACCATCTCTCTGTGATTCCCTACTTGGCCTTGTCACATGGAATCCCACGCTAGCTAAATTTTGCCTTTAATTAAGCACAACCGCTCTCTCCTTCCCTCTCTCTCTCTCCCTCCCTCTTTCCTTCCCTCCATTTCCCCTCCTTCTCTTTCTGCTCAAACCACTCTACCATCCACACACACAGCTCTCCTTTAACCCGGTCCTGTTCAGGATATTTTTAGACATCTCGCTCCCCTTCCACTTCTCCATTCATTTTCCTCCGCAAACATCGAATCTTCACGATTCTCGTCATCCTTCTCCTGTAGCATTGGTGTGAGGCGTGAGCTTCTACTTCAGAAGGCTGTCTGGAGACTCCTTCGAAACCAGTGACGTGCTGTGCAACTATGTAGAGAACTATTATTAGGGAGCGCGCTCTGTTTAGCGTTCAACCTCAAGCTCTTTTTGACAGTCTTGTGCTTTCTTCATGCTGAGGCTGAAACTTCTCATTGATTCCAGGGACACTGTGGAGATACACTGTAGGTTGTGCTTGGATTGCTGATCAGAAGGTTGTGAGTTCAGCAACATCAAGCATTCACACTTGGGCCCTCGAGCAAGGCCCTTAAACCTCAACTGCTCAGCTGTGAGAATGAGATCATTGTAAGTGGCTCTGGATAAAAACGTCTGCCAATGAAATGTAAACGTGCTGGTGGAGGACGTCGACAGCAGGGTGAAGTAATTCCATGGAGAAACCATGAGATGAGGGATTTCCTACAACAGAAGGTTTTCAATGCTAGTAGCATTTCACTGATTGTGAAACGACACTAACTGCAGTTGTGTCCATTTTAAAGTGATTGAATGTTCCATTGAAACAAATCGGTTCTGGTTATCGTTTATCTTTACAAAAAAATAAACCCCATAACCTCCTCTGTCCTGGAGACTTTAGATGGTGAAGATCTAAAAACTGACAATGGAGACTCCTTTCAAAAATGTCGCACGCACTAGTTGACAAAAGTGTTGTGAGACCTGACTTTTCCAGCCAGATGTGCTTCTTCACCATACTGTTACCATAAAGTTGGAGGCACACAATTGTGTAGAACATCTTTGGATGCATGAAATGTTCCTTTACATGAACTAGGAGACCCAAACCTGTTCTTATGCACAAAGACAGCACCATAAACATCTGCTCTACAGGGGTGGAACCTCAGGCCTCCTCACCTCACCTACATCAGAACCTGACTTTACTAACATAACCTGTAGCTGAATGAGCACATATCTCCACAAAAGCTAGAGGAAACATCTTCCCAGAAGAGTGGAGATTAAACTTGTGGTGGTACCGGCGGTTCTTATGGTCATTTGTCCGCAAACGTGTATAAATAGTGTATGAAGGGAAATTTCATGCTCATGAATATTGTAGATTCTTCTCAAATTATATAAATTTTGATCTTCTTGATTTCAAAACTTCAGAATACGTTCCTTTACGTTTAGCCTGTCCATATCTAATTTGCACCCACTTGATCAGAACACGCTGAAATTCCTGAAATGGGAGCGTTTCATACACAATACAGGAGACTCCTGTTTTCACTCCACGACTCTGTTTAGAATGGTTCATATGTAATGTTGGGAGAGGGAAATTTCTGCTCTTTTAATGTAACAGGAATTTTTGGCATTTTCTTAGTAGATTTAAGGAGTGAAGTTACTCAAACTTTTACACACACTGACTTGTTCCTGATACACAGTAGAAGATTTATGGAATTTTTCAGATGCTCATATCCAGAGTGATTTAAACTCATCTCAGTTATACAGCTAATGAAAGAAGTTGATGATCAGTTAATGCTCTGGGTTAAAGCATCAAACTTGCACTCTTGGGGCCCTTGAGAAAGGCCCTTAACCATCTGTACTGCAGGGCCAATCCCAGCTTCCTAACATCACTGGGATACGCAAAGAAAGAATTTCACTGTAAATACACGTGACAAGTATAACACACTTTTCTTTTCTTTTCTTTCTTTAGGACGTTGCTGCAGTGGCCGCCTCGGTGGTGCTGGGATTTGAACTCACGACCTTCTGATCAGAAGTCCACACAGTAGTACAAATAATTTCTTTTTTTCTATTATTTCTTCATCTCCTTCTTCATTGAATTAAAAGAACAGTTTTCACATAAACACTACATTTAATCAGAAACATGAATTTCTATGTTCACTTTTACTCAAGAGAAAATTTAAAAGGACTTTTTTACGTTTACTGGAGTCACGCTTTACACGCTTTGTGTATCTCATCCACTATTGAGCTCCATATTAAAAGAAAGTTGCCACAGCTGATGTCTAAAACAAAACGTCCTGTAGCCAGACAGAAAGTGATGAACTCTGGGAAAATAAGGCCTGTTTGGAATATACATATGACAGTTTTGAAAAAGTAGATGAAGAACCTGTATATAAATCTGAATCTAAAGCTCATGTTTGGTGAGTCATTTAGGGCGAGTCGGTAACTAAAAGCTCCCGCTGCTTTGTGTGTGCAGCATCACAGGGCTGGTATTTGTAAATGCAGATGATTTTAGGGTGCGTTTTGCTTACACTTTTGTTCCGACACTGAAGAATCCTTCCATTACGGTTCAATAAACTGCTAGGAATAAACCACAAAAAAAGATCATGCAGTAGATCTCCGACTGCAATCCTACTGAACATCTTTGGGATGAATGTGAACGTGACTGCACACCAGGTCTCCTCACCTTCTCACCTACATCACCTGACTTCACTAATACTACCATAGGTAATTACATTTCACACAAAATTCTGGCGGATCTTATGGTCAGGTGTCTACAAAGTGTCGCAAAAGTTCTTCAAAGTGATTTGTTTTTTAATCTTAAACAAGATGGAGGTGACCATTTAGATGAAGCCCTCAAAAGCATGTTCACTCTCCTACATGCTCAGGATGGGAGTGTGTAGTGTCTGTCTAGTGGTTTTTCTTTTTTTTTTTTTTTTTACTCATGGAAAAAATTCACTGCTGGACCACACATTTTCCTGCCTTTTTTATGAATTTGGCGTGAATAAATGTGTGTTTGTGTGAGTGTCTAAGAAGTTCCTCTAGTTAGAGTAGAATACTAGGAATCCCCACTAGCACCAATGGTTGATTGCGGATAATTATGTGAGACACACATTTTCCTGCCTATTTTATGAATTTGGCGTGAATAAATGTGTGTTTGTGTGAGTGTCTAAGAAGTTCCTCTAGTTAGAGTAGAATACTAGGAATCCCCACTAGCACCAATGGTTGATTGCGGATAATTATGTGAGAATCGATCAGTGTTGCTTCTTTCCACCTCCATCTCCACCTCCATTTCCATAAAAAACAAGAAGATCATGGAAAAGCAGGACAAAGCAGGAGGTGTGTCTCTTTCAGGAAGCTAACGTTTCCAGCAGTGGCCCTGCAGGAATGTGGCCTTTGTAAGAAACAGGAGTCTTTTGTTTTCTGGAACACCTTCGAGCTTTAAGTGTAATATCTGTGCATAAAGACGGCTCTGTTGTTGATCGTTATGAAAGCTCAGGTTTAAGAGTAATTTAGGGCGATTTTCCAGAGACCGAAAACTCGCAGCGCTTCGGGTTTGTAGCCTCACAGGGCTGGTATTTGTAAATTACGAGGATTTCACAGTGCATTTTGCTTACAATTTGAGTTTACCGTGTGGTGTTTTATAGGTGCAGGCAGAGATTCAGGCCCAAAGTTAAACGTTCTGGAAAAAAATACTTTACGAAGGATGTATTTTTGGGCACACCAACTTTAGGATTTACATTCTCCTTCTACACCTCCATCTTCCTTATTTTATAAAAATTACCCTATGCAAATATATACAGTGTGTGTGTGTGTGTGTGTGTGTGTGTGTGTGTGTGTGTGTGTGTGTGTGTGTGTGTATATATAGCGCACCAGTCAGAGCTCGCAAACTGTAAAAAGCTTCACAAACTTAAATCTATTCATATACTGTAGACTGAAAATCTGTTTTTTTCTTTTCCATTCCACAATAACTAACAGAGGAGAAATAATCGATTTGGTCGTAGAAACACTTACGAGGACATTTACAAGATGGACTTTTCAAGAAACGTTTGACATCCTGAGGAAAAGGTCGTCCAAAACAGTTCAAAACATTTGTTAATCTTTTTCATGAAGCGTTTATATTTTTGTGTTTTCTTTCCTGTAGAATTTTCAACCAAAAAAACCCAGTTTGCCTTTATTTCCAGAGGCGGGCGGTCAGGACCAGTAAATCCATTTCTTCTGGTCTAAACACTATCAGAAGCACTGACCTACATTTACAACCTAAATTCTAATATTTGTTTTATAAACCGTATTAATTTATTCCCCACAGTTTATTCTCTTCATTTCGTAGCGTTTTTCTCGGCTGCACTTCTTCAGTACGTGTATGTGGATGTTCGATTTTTTTGTCCAATCAGATTTCAGCTGAAGTGCTGCCATATCAATCTAATCTGCTCAGGACCTTCATAGTCGGTACTGCTGGCATCTTCACCATAGTCTCCTTAATAAATAGCTCTGTTTCTTTAACCAATCAGATTTCAGATTCGCCTTACAGGGCAGCTCGTTTTCCAAGAATAGTGTCAGCATTTTTCAGTCCTCTGATTGGTTGGTCAGAGGGAAACTGTAACATCAAAGTTCGACTGGTAAAACACGTGTGTAGCTCTGCAAACATTAATACATTTGAGTTTAGACATGGTGAGGAGGTCACCAACCCTGAAGCTAGCTAGCGTGTCTCAGCCCGGGAAAGGGTTTGTTCTCCACTTCCAGACCAGTGAATACGAGCGGTACCACTGGATTACAGCCTCTGAGGGGCGCTGCACATTATGAGTCTGCGTCCCTGATGAGTAGGTTGGATTTTATTTACATTTTTAAAGTTTTTGTCATGTTATTAGACAAATATTGATTGTGAACTGCTCCAGATGTTGTAGGTGCACAGTTGTGGTTGTAGTGTAGAGGTTTGGAGTCTTAACTGGGTTTGTTGCTTTAGTAAAATGGTTTTCACTTTCATATGTGAAACGTCTCTCTGTAAGGCCACGTGTTGTTATATTGCGTGTTTTTATTGTATTGATGGTTTCTATAATTGTGATGTGATAGTGGTGGTATTAAGAGGTGGATTAAGTCGGGTACGTCCTCACTGAAGGCCCAGGTACCAAATGCACGGCCCACCATTGTTTATCTCAAATCCCCAGAAAAAACGTAATGCACAAAAAAAAATTTAGGAAAAAAATCCACATTTTGTGGGGTGAATATATCGATGCTGCTGCTGGAGATGATGTATGTGGAGGTGCAGTTGTGGCTCCAGTGAAAGGAGACTTGTGTTCATTGGGTTTCTTGCTTTAGTGATCTGTATGAGATCCTGTGTGTGATGCAGCGCTCCGTTCTACTGCACTGCTCTATAATACTGACGCTTTCTACAGACGTGGCATCATAATGATGGTATTAAGAGGTGGATTGATTCAGGAAGGACATCACTGAAGGTATGAAAGGCATGGAATGCCACTGCAATGATCCGATAGACGTGCACAGGAAGAAGACAAGCAAGCAAGTACACGTCCTTCTTTCCTATTAAAGCTAAAATTACACCGGAACGATTTCAGCAAAACGAAACGGGACGAGTACAATGGCATCCTGTGCGTAATCTCGCCCTCGAATCTCTTATGCAGGCTTTCCTCATACATCCTAATCAAGAACGACAGCCGTTTTATTGGCGTGTTTACAACGAGGCTCTTTACCTCGGTTAAACTTTTTAAATGGGCTCTTCATGGAGCTCTACGTTTGACGAGTTACACATGGAGTCAAGTATTTAAACACAGGGGGACGAAATTGCTGTATTTTTAGCTTGGAAGTATTTTTGCATACACACACACACACTCACACACACTCACAAACATACATGTACTCCTTTTCAATTAAGTCAGATGTTAAAGCCAAAGAGCAAGAAAAGAAGCCCCGTAGGGATTTCTCAGTGGAATTATAAACAGCCAGTCCAGAAGGTTTTTTTTTTTTTTTTAGTTTAACTCTGATGCTCTCCGGGCCAGTTGTGTGGTTCTCCTAAAACCATGTAAGGAAATTTCAGGATCCTCGAGAGCCACAGGAACCTGGCAGAGCATCTGCAAGAAGAAGGACAAGAGCAAGAGTAAGCTCGGTGGATTTATCGAAAGAACAACATTTACGTGCGCTTCTTAGTCAAAGTCGAGCACAAATCTTTTGTGAAATATGTGAAATCTGCACAAATCTATTGTGTTGTCTATTTCTCCAAACCCCAGAAAATTTGTACCACCTGAAAAGTTTTTTACGTAAAAAAAAACAATAAAACGCAACTGATATATTTTTATGTAGTAAAATTTTTTTATCAAATAATACATTTAAGATAAAAGAAAACAATAGAAATAGAAAACAAACATTTTTACAGGAAAATGTAAATTAATAAATACAATGAACGATGAACGAGACGATGAAATAAATCAAATCCAAATTTACGACATGTAGTGAAATTCTTTTTACGACTGCCCAACGTGTGAATAGAAATAGAATATAAAAATAATTAAAATAAAATATAAAGTATAAAAAGTATAAACATGTAGTAAAAGTATGAAATATATAAATAAATAAATAAATAAATAAATAAATCCTGCAAAATATTAAACAAGCAAACGTAAAATTATTACATAAAAAAAAAACAGCAGATAGCAGCTAATATATTTTGTAATTTATAGTTAATATATTTTAATAACTAAAATTTTTTGATTCTTAAACTAACAGATTTTGAAATGTATTATAAAATTTGTACTTAATGTCAGACTATAAAGTCTCATAATACATAAGTCTGCAGTGTAATTGTATTAAATAATAAATTAAATTTGATTAAAAAGTCTAAGAAACTCGAGGCCCATGATGTCATAGTCCTGTGTTTGATAAACCGTGCGTTGGCGAGGTTTCATCTTCGTGGTTGACGTGATTGGCTGACGTACAGATCCAGACGAACCACACGGGCACAGAGAGGAGCAGGAGCACGGATGGTTTGTATGAACGGTTGCTATGGAGACGTAACATACGGGTAAAACATAGCACAGCTCTGCGTGTATTGACTTTCGAGTGCTCGGGCGTGTAGGTTCGTCCATCACTGAGGGAGACTCAGAGCTCGGGAGCATTGGGGGATTATTTCTCAGATGGAACTCATTTCTTAGCTGTAAACTGAAGTGAATTTTTTTTTTTTCCAGAAACTTGATTGGTGGGTGAACATCCTCCTTCTGCCCTTCCTAGAAGACTAACACAATGCCATTATTTGTGTTTGGATCTCTTTTGTTCCTTGCTGTTTTTGTTTCATGATTGAAAGTGGAAGTGGGCGTGGCTTACGGCAGACATTTTCTCTGAGAACACCGAGGAAAAAGACACACATGGGAAGTGGTAGCTTAATGGCTAAAGTGTTGGACCATGAAGGTTGGGTTTTTAAGGCTCATATGATTGTGTTGAGTTTAAATCCTAGTAGCTCCAAATTGATGCATCTGGGCCCTTTAGCAAGGCCCTTAACTCTTAACCTTTCAATTGTGAAAAATATAATAGTTGTAAGTCGATCAAACCAAGTGAAAAATAGAAGTGAATGGAAATAAATACATATCAGAAAGTATTGATTTATTGTCCATTGCAGCAGCAAATCACCAGTTCACTCGTTCTTAAATACCTTGTTGTTTCCACAGTATTTATTTGACATTTCTTGAAGGAGTCTTCAGTTTCAGGGAAGTTGTAAATGTCGTTTTGTTCGACAGATTAAGGACAGATGAGATTTACATGGATGAGAAGTTCTTTACAAAACGAAACACTGTAATCATTGTGCATGTTATGCAGATCGTTTTCGTATATATAGATCATATTGGGACATCTGACTTTTCCATCCGTATGTGGTTCTTCCCCAAACTGTTACCACAACGTTGGAGATACACAATTGTATAGGATGATGCTGGATGTGGTAACAGCAAATTTTCCCTTTACTTGACCTGCATGACAATGCTTCATGAAGATCTGCTTTACTGGAAGATCTCCTCCTATAGAGCTCCAACCCTTATTGAACACCTTTGGGATGAATGTGAATGCTGACTGAACTTCAGGCCTCCTCACCTTCTTACCTGCCTCAGTATAAAACCCTTTGGCTGAATGAGCACAAATCTCCAAAATCTGGTAGAACATCTTCCCAGAAGAGTGTAGGTTAATATGACAGGATATGCTGAATGTGATGCGCAAAAATAAGATAGATAAAATTTGTAGTTTGGATCTAGGAAGAGCCTTAAAGAATAAACAGATATGTGTCTATGCTGTATATATTATCTGGCCATCCCACTGCTGTCTGTTTCTAACTTTGAGTAATTGCTGCAACATAAAAGACAAAAGCGAAAAAAAACAACAAAAAAAACGCCATATCTCTCATCACTCGAAGACTAAGCCATGTTAAGTGCTCACTCAGGAAGTTATGCATGCTAGATAACAGAGTGAAACAGGGGTGGGGTTTGAGAGAACTCTTGAAGTCAAACCCAAGCAGGGTTAGTAATTAATAAAAGGCGGGAAATGGCCGGGATATCCCATCCGTGCATGAAATTAGGGCTTTATCTGCAGTCTCCAGGCGCTCGGGCCCCTCGGGGACAAACTTACGGACACAAATATTAGAAAACAAAGAACCTGCACAACAGAGGCTCTGGCTAATCACCTTTCCATCCTTTACCCCATTGTACTGATGAACAATACGAGCGTGCCGGGACCCCAAGCGTCGACTGATCACAGGTGGATTGTAAATCCCACATTTTTAAATCTTCCTTCCGTGCAAATCCTATTTTTGCTTTAAACTACACTTCCTGCATAGGTATCCACGTTCTGGCCTTGGGCTCATCTGTCGCACACAAAAGATGTCGTCCCAAGTAACCGTGCGATTGAATAAAGTCCTGCGCCGAAGAACTCCCTCGGCTCTCTGCCCCTCAGTCTTCCCACAGCCCAGCTGCCAAGCCGACACACATTTTCCTGGCGGGCTTCCAGGAAAGAGCTGCTCCAAGCCGAAAGATGGAAACTTCGGGGCTGCGTTTGCCTGGATACAATAAAACACACACAAACACAGTGGCGAGTGATTCAGAGCGAATCGCACAGGGTCTCCTTTATCGCTCGGGGCTTACCTTCTGGGTACTTTTATTCATCAATCCTCGGTACTCAAAAAGCACCAGTTCCAGGTGATTAAAAACACACACAGCCCGAAGTTTAGGCTTCAAGGCTCCGGCATGTACAAACCCATAGCTAAAATTGCCCCCTGGCACACTAGGCCACTTTCATCCAGTTCTCCACAAGGAAACACGTCGACTCTGTTTCTCTGGGGTTTTTTCTTTCTTTGGGCTAAGTGAGTCATTCCTGCTGTGGAAAACAGAATTCCCTTCTCCACACACAGAAATGCTTTAAAGTTTTTCTTGACTGTTTACTGGAGAGGAGAAGAGAATGTCAGGAACTTGCAAAGCCAAAGCAATCATAAACAGCTCATGAGGAAGCTTTATATACGAGCTATCGGATCCTACAAGACCAGACGGAAAACGTCTCAACGTGTCAATAAATTCCCATGTCTGAAAGGAAGTGTGAGGATCCAACGAATCGAATGCGCCGTAGTTGGTGGAGATACAGACAGGATCCATTAAACGCAAAGTTTTTGACCCTCACCTCAGGAAGTCTTATTCTTATTCGCCATGCTGTTCAATGCATCCAATCGACCAGAAGTTTTTAGTTTATTTTCTATAGCAGGAAAGGAATCTGGAGATTCAAGTTTTAGAACCATGAAGTGTGTGGTTTGTGGTAACGTGATAAGCTGTTCTAACGTGAGTGAGAAGTTGGATTGGCACGTTTCTATTCGGCACACAACAATTGACAGAAGCGTAATATTGTGTCAGTCCCCCATTTGCTGCTAAAACAATCGTGACCTGTCGAGCATCAACAACATGAATTTTTTCAGCAGTTTGAGTTTGAGCTCGTCTGTTGGATCAGACCACACGGAGCAGCCTTGGCTCCTCACGTGCATCAATGAGCCTCGCCTTGTGTGAAAGAGAAAGAAAGAGACAAAGAGTGAGACAGGCAGAGAAAAAGAGATGTGTCTGTGTTTGATTTGCGTCTACATCCAGGATCCTGAGCGATAAAGCACTTTTTTGTCAACACTACGACTGCCACCTCCAACTCTCTCCAAACACACACCGCTTTTGGCGGTACCATGTTGCCATGACAGCACCAGCTCCAATACATCATGCTGCTTTGGCGGTCCACTCTTTCCTGCTAAAGTTTTTCTGTACGGAATTGTTTAGAGACACGGTAGAACACGGTGCACATGTGGAACCACAGTGTTTAGAGGTACTGAGATACTAATACTACACTTTTTCCACCAAGAGAAACCAAAAGAACTGAAACAAGCACTGATGACAGGAAGAAGGACCAGCCAGGGGCATAGCTGAGGTTAGGTTGCTGAGACCAAATTGAGGAGGTAACACCCGGGTGCTATAATACAACCACATATCCCCATCTCTGAAGATATGAAGGTGGCTATTGATAAACTAATTATGAAATGATGAAATCCAATTTTACGTCAAATAATCACTAACCTGCTGAAAAAGTTAGCTTTGCTTGACCATCTTTCAATGATGCCTGCTAATGCCACATTCTAGACAGATTGTGATAAGAACCTGGCAGGAACTTCCAGGTCATCTGTTACTGAGTTATCTCCTCAGTATTCCCTAAGATATATCAAGCCTTCTGCAGTCCCTCTGAGTTCCTGTCTGCAGGTAAGCCATGATACAGCACCCTTGAAGCGCAGAGATTTAGGTCATTAGGGCCCAAGAGATACCGGGGCTTCCGGTATCCCCCCAATCCACGACCTTCCGAACAGTAACCCAGCACCTTAACTGCTGAGCAAACACTCCCCTTTTTGAACTGCTTTCTGTTTCCTGCATCTTCATGTCCTGCATTTTACTCCAGTTTACATGTGGGTCCTACTGGCTACACCAAAGGGTGGAGAAGATAAACTATATTGATAGAATTTTGCAGACACATGGTCCTAAGTATGGTATGTGCTTTTCCCACTTTGTTCCACCAGATTTTGGAATGTATTTGTGGAGAGTTGTGCTCATTCAGCTACAAGAGTTCTCAAAGGTTTTCAGTAGGTTTGGAGCTCTTTGAGCACAGTTTTGGGTCTCAGCACGTAGCAACAAAACACGTTACTTGCTGTTTGTTTGTTAAGTCTGTTCACAAGATGCAGTAGATTTACCTCGCTTAACACTGACCGTGAACCGGACCTGAAACCAGAAAATTTTGATGGAAAAGTGGTACAAATGTAAATGTGGGTGTGATGGACTGGCTTTACCATCCAAGCTACCTCATACTCAATGTTCTTTAGAGAGACTAATGGTCCCTCTCAATCCTGACCAGGATAAAGTTCTTAATAAAGATGAAACAGAAAACCAATATTTTAACAAGAACAAAATGATCTGTTTGGTCATGCTCTGATTGTGCTTGGGAAAACATCAGTTTTACTAAAAAGGATCTGCCCTGAAATACCATCAACTATACTGCACTTGCACCCACCGTTCTCTGCAAATATTCTGACAACTGACAGCCCTACTTATAGGTACCATTAGATCCTCTCCTGATACTAAAGATAAACCGCTAGAACATTTGGGGGATAATAGGAGGAGCAAAGTCCTAATATTGTCCAGTGGTGGACAGTAAGGAAGTCAATGTAATTCGTTATTATATTTAAGTAGCTTTTTCACATATCTGTACTTTACTGAAGTGTTTCCATTTGGGAAGTCAAATAACTTTTTACTCAAAATCAGTCGATCCTTTTTTATTTAGGAGGATAAAAACGTAACAGCGTCACCAATCAGGGTCGAGCGCACGCTCTGTTTTACACGTGTTCTGATCGGCGCTTGGTGCATCTACTGATCACCTACATACAGTTCAGCATCAGTTCAACATCAAGCAGAACATTTAGAGAGAAATAAATGATGAAGAAACTCCAGACTCGAACGCACGTGACTTCATTTACACTATTTTCTTTTAGTAGTTAAAGCTGATAAGGAGGTGTTGGGCTCATGCTAAATTTTAATAGATATCAATCAGTGTTTGGCTCATTAATATCATTTTATTAATACAATACATTACAGAGTTTTTGCATAAACTGAGTTGATTACGGAAAGAAACTTGTGACAAAAATGATAATAGGAACATTATAGTTATAATAAATCAGAGTACTTTGAATACTTAAGTCAATTTGAAGACAAATACTTTTGTACTTTTACTCAAGTGAAAGTTTAAAGGGACACGTTTACATTTACTGGAGTCACATTTTACCTACTGTATCTCCACACGCTTTGTGTACTTCATCCACACCTCATTTTTTGGTGTCAAAACTTTTAAAGCCCTTTAGAAATACAATAAAAGTTGGATCTTATATTTATATACACATCTCATTGTGTTCAATTGTTGGCAAGATTGAAAACAGAGTGTCTTTGTTTAATAAATCTTGAGGATACACATCCGATCTGGTCACCATGTGTGACTTTCCAAATCTGTAATGAATACCTCAACACCACAGCTTTCTGAAGAACCGGAGAACTGCTGAGTCAAAAGTTATGTCTCATGAATCTACAGTAATTAGCTGGATACCAGCGTTTAAGTAGCATTAGCAGGAATTAGCGGAGCAACGGCAGCTTTGGCTCTTCAGGATTCCTCGCCCGTGTGTAGGCCTGCAGCTGTCTCCGTTCCCTCAGAAGCTGTATGTTTGATCTCAGATACTTGAGGCTTTTCTGTGATGTGTGTCTGCTGTAAACGAAAAGCAGAAACAGATGTTATGTGGGAATATAAAATGATGTCACAGAGCTAAAATAAGCAGAGGACACCCCTGAGCTTCTGTGAGGAAATTACTCCTCCTGTACGTAGACGAGTGCTACACAATTGAAATGATGTGAGTAAATCGTTCCTCCAAGGTCTTGTTTGGGGCGCACCCACTTCCTCTGGCTCTCCGTGTCCTCGCAGACATGACAGCTGGCGTTTTTTTTGGATGGAGCGAAGTAGAAATTAGGTTGCAGCCTGACACCATGCTAACTCATAAACTCATCACCGTTCAGAGGCTGAGATGGCAAAGAAACGCTTAAGGAATTCCAATGAGGCCTGGCGAACTTGCTGAAGGAACATTAATCTTCAGCAATGAGGCACAGAGATGTAGAAGTGCAAAGCAGAATAGGGCTAATGCAGTGGCTCAAGGTGTCGAAAGACCAAGAAATATGGCTGAGAGGAAAAGCCACATGACTGACAGGCATGTTTAGATCGATGTGACAGAAGCGTAAGATAACTCTGATTACACAACACCACAAATAGTATTTAAGCATCAACACAATCTGCTTCAGAGAATAAAACACACAACATCTAGCTAACTGCTAAGTGTGCTAATGCTAGAATAGAATAGAATAGCCTTTATTTGTCACATATACATAACAGCATAGTGAAATTCTCCTCTTCGTATACCACAGCGCAGGTTCAGCCATGCTACAGCTGAGCTCAACCCCTAAAAATGGCGAAACCATTCAGCAACTCGTGCATGATGATCGTCAAAAAAAAAAATCCACAAGATCTCACTTCCACACCCACCCTACTCGCCAGATTCGGCTTCTGCGGACTTTACCCCTCTTCCCAAAGATAAAGATCCACCATTGATCCAGAACGAATCTCAGACAATGCTCGACGCGCTTCAAAGAAACTTCCAGAACACGTTCCAGAAGTGGCAGGAACGCTGGGAGCATCGTACTGCTGTGCAAGGAGACTATTTCGGAGGTGATTGTGTGTACACATGGATAAATAAAGTACTTTCTTGTCAACAGAACTCGTCTCAATACCTTTTTATACCACCATGTCCATTTATTTTTAGCTGTTTTAAAGTTATAAAGTGTGTTAATAGTCGGCCAAATGTGTGTACCGGGGAGTGGAAGTACTCGGATGCTAGCTAACATTAACTAGCAGGATTTTCTCTGAGGTGAAACAAAAATCAGGAGATGAAAATCGATTCCTGGTGTGATTTTCGAGTGAATGTCAAATCTGGCTAATATTAGACCCCTGGCTAGTTCTGTGACAACTGACAAAAGTGAAGCGAGGGAAATACCCAGACAAATCTCGACCCTTGACTGTCCATGATATAAAAATGAGCAACTGCGATACCTTGAATTAAAATGAATTGCATTTGAATTGAAGTTTTTGTTCCATGTGGAGCAACATGATGAGCTGAAAAGTTTATTGGTGACATGATCAACAGCTCCAATAAAAATGAGACCCGTTTAATGAAACCTAAAATTCGAATTTATAAAAATGTTTTAAAATCCCATCTGTAGAATTTCTGGACGTAAGTTAAATAGCCGAAATACTTTCAAACACTGAATCATGCGGAAGTAATTTGGGATTTAAAGTCAAACCCAAAAGTTATTCTTAGAGGTCATTTTAATTATATGTAGTATTTTACCAAGAAGAGAAGTTCTACATTTGTTGATTGAGTCCAATTTGGACTTCTTGAAGTGAAACTTGGATAAATACTAATATTTCTACAAATATGATTGATGTCTATGGTTATATATGTTACAGGAAAGATGGATAGATTGCTGAGGGAGGTAAGGGAGTATTGGTTTATGTTCGAGATCTTTTTTTTATAACGGTTCTGTGATATAACTGGAGACTTTTGGGTAACTTGCAATGTAGTGTATCAGAGAGAATGGATTTTTGTTTATGGTGTTATATAACCCCATTCTCATGATGCCTCGTTTTACGATGATTTTATTTAAAATGTTTAATTGTCGCACTGAAACAATTTTATTCGGAGATTTTATTATAAATTTGGTTGATAATAGTAAAAAAAAAAAAAACAAAAAACAACCAGGCAACTGGTCAGTGTTTCCCAGTGCCTGCAGAATATTTACTTTAAACTCTATCAGTGTGTTTATTTTATTTAAATTGTTTTATTGTCGCACTGAAACAATTTTATTCGGAGATTTTATTATAAATTTGGTTGATAATAGTAAAAAAAAAAAAAACAAAAAACAACCAGGCAACTGGTCAGTGTTTCCCAGTGCCTGCAGAATATTTACTTTAAACTCTATCAGTGTGTTTATCATTTACGAACAAAATCAAAACCAAGAGAAAAACATTTTTTAAGTATAAACTATATAAAATATATAAATGGAACGGTAGCTAAGTAAATAAAAGTATAAAATAAACATAAATAGACAACGCGTAGCCGAAACAGTCGCGACGGCAGCCGACCTCACCGGCGCCATCTTCACAATCAGTTGTAAAACCTGCAATATCATCATACAAACTTTAATGGATAATAAACCGATTGAATGGCATCGTTTCCAAATTCTTTAAAAGTATAACGTTAAGTTTTGGTCATCTTTTAAAGATTTCTTTATTAAGACAGTATTTAAGTGTGTATGTGGCCACGCTATAAATCTGTCAGCTGATACAAGGATTCAGTGGTGATGAAGCAAAGATCAGAGCAGTAAACGTGAAGTGTAGAGTCGCGACACTACTGTGGGTCAATCGTCCTTTTCAGTAAAAGAGTCGTATCTCCAGAACGCTACGCCTGTTAATCTAAAGATGCAACATTTTTCTCTGCAGTGTTGAAACAGTGGCTGAAATCTGAAAACGTGTAAATTATTCTGACTGGTTAAGTTTCATTTCGTTTTTTTTCCTTTTTTCAAGTTGATTTGTATGTTTTGCGTGTGACTTTTCATAATATTAAATATGTGCTTATGTATCTGCGCTATTGTTTATTAGACACAACATATATTTATATTTGTTATATTTGTAGCATATATTATTGTATATGTTTATATTGTAGATGTTTTATTTATTTGTATACAATTATTTGTATTTGTGTATTCGCTCGTTTTGAACTTATGTAAAAGCGTAACCAGGGACACGAACTAGCTTTCCGCTATATGCCCCGTGTACACAGCATCGGTTGCCAGTGTGTGTAATGTTGAGCGCATTGTGCCTTTTAAATAAACAAACAAATAAACAAACAAAATAATCAGTTATATTTACTTTACCGCTCATAATGTTACAATGTCATAATGTTACACCTGATCGCCGAATGTCGAAAATGCAAACGCGAGTTTTTTATTTTCCGCTAAACTCATTTGGGGGGTGTGTGTGTGTGTGTGTGTGTGTGTGTGTGTGTGTGTGTGTGTGTGTGTGTGTGTGTCCATAAAAGCCTTTCTTTAGATACCTCGTTTGAATTCCGCTGCCCGTTTTGATGTTTGTAATAAAAAAGAACCCCATGAGGATCTGTTTATTCTGCCGTTTCATAAATCTGCGCCGATCCTCTCGAAAAGTTTTTTTCCCCTCTCTCCGTGATTGATGCTGTTTGTTTCTAAGACGGGTTGGTCTCCTGGAATCTGTGGAATGTCTGCAGCAAACATTAAAAACAATATCCTCGAGTTCAGGGGGGTGGAGTGATATGAATCAGACCTTGTTTTCAGAGCAAGCACCTGCATCGTTTTTTTTTTTTTTATTCCATCTGGAAGACGTTTCTATTCATAGGGTGTGGCGTTATTCTGTTTTCTTCATCTTTTTTTCTTCTCATCCCCGACTAGACGGAATGAGGACGCAGATGTGCGAAGGCTGCGCCCGATTATCGCGACAGTAGCACGGTTCCGAATGGAACGCAGAAGTGCAGAAAGCAATGCCATACCTCCTGGAACTCCCTGGAGCTCTTTGTGAGGTCCTGAAATTTATTGCAGGGTAGGACAGTTAGAAAGGCGCCGTAGGCCTCGATGTGTCTGTGGGAAGGACGAGAAAAAAGAAGCTTTTGAATGATGTGGGAGGACTGTATGTTCTGCCTGCACTGAAAGGGAGCTACTAGCGTTATTTATTTATTCATCATCACCCTGTTTGTGCACAATAATACCATTCTCCCAGTGCTATTATGCTCCATCTACAGCATATAATGTCGGATTATAAAATCAAAAACGATGAGTGTGTGTGTGTGTGTGTGTGTGTGTGGGTGGGTGTTCGAACCAGCATCCCCTCCCTAGCACGGGTGTCGGAGAGAGGAATTTTCCAGCTGAGCCCTGAAAGAGGTCGAGTGTGAACCTGAGTGATTTCACCAGTGCAGCAGCAGCAGCAGCATGGGTGAAAAAAACAGAGCAAAGGGAGCAAGGGAGCGGCCAGACCTTCCTTCTGTCGAGTTAAGCTTATTGTGTAACAGAAGACTTGCTCAATAAAGAGTTCCATCAACGCAACACGTAGCCAGAGGGCAGCAATTAGGGCAGGGTTCGGTCTCTGTGCAGGATGAGGCTGCGAGAAAACTGCAAGACATCATTTAACGCTAATCACATTCGTTTCAGTGCATTAAGTGCACGGACTAGCATCGATGTTCAACACGCATTCTGTCGTTTTTACAACCTTGAAGTCGTAGGCGTGGTGAGGTGAATACTTATGCACCGATAAACTTGATTTTGAGTGTGTTTACAGACAGATCTTTCAGATAGAAGACGGATGCCATGGTAATGAAGCTGTGGTGCTACAGGTGATGTCCTGTTCACGTCACACACACACACTCTCCGATCAGTGCTCCGATTAGATTAGGAGGAGATAGAAATCATTTACAAAGGTTTTTAAGGTGTGGTCCTGAATATAATAGTATAAACACTGTATATAACTTCTGTACAAATATACATGTACATATTGTACTTTTTATACTCCTCATTCTCTACACATAACATGCCTAATATTTTATATCTATGTATATTTTATTTAGTGGACTTGTTTATTCAGCTTGCTAATTTTTTTCAATGCTAAAAACTTATCTTCTACTTATTCCTTTACAACAGTTTCTGCACATTTATTCAATGCCACGGACTTATAACTATTTACTTGTACTTCTCAACAATGTCCACACGTCTCTGTACATATGTTTACAAACATTTATAAATTACATTTTATATTCAAATTACTTGTGTTACATGCTGTACATATACTTACATATTGATCTGCACTTCTGGTAGACGGCAAATTGCATTTCCTCCGTTTCTATTATTAATAACGTTGATCCTACTACTATTACTATTATTACGACTAAAATTACTGGTGCTGTTGCTGGTCTTCTACTACATTACTGTTCCCGAGTTGATCTTACGATGGCGCTCTGCCCTCCACTCGTGAACCGACACTCGTCCACGCGTCCGCCACATACATATAAACTGTATAGTTTATACGGTATGTTACTGTAAATTGCTCTGTTTTGCTAAATTATGTGCTGTAATTTGTGTAATTATTGACAGAATCCTACAGCATACTGATCATCATGCTTTTAGACTGCTGGGGTTGGCCATGTCTCGACTTTTCATATTTTCAAGTTACGATTGGCTCATCGGAACACGTCTGCATCGTAAGTCAGGGTATTTTTATCGCTATTTCATTGACCGTTTTTTTTTTTTATAATACTATACAATTTATTGTTATCGAAATCAGAACACTTTATTGATCTGATAATAAAATTGTTGAGTTGCAGTCGCTCACGGTAAAATTAAAGTAAAATGAATAATGATAGATATTAAGTGAAATGAATTGTGTAGCAGCAGTGAAACAGATGGGTACAATGATAGTTATACTACTATTAACTGTGGATAGATAGCCTGGGACCACCCATGAAGGAGCACTTTATCCCCATTTCCACAACTAAGCATCCATGGAGGGGTTAAGGGCCTTGCACAAGGGACCAAGAGTGGTAGCTTGCTATGGCCGGGACTTGAACTCACAACAACCTGAACCAAAGCCTAATTCTGTAACCACTAGGCTACCACCTCCCCCTTTACCAATATTATTACTCTGAATACATCTACTATTATTATAACTCACTCCTATCACAATATCACGACTATCACTATTAAAAACAACAAAAATGTTTCACTACTACTACTAATGAGAGAAAGAAAGAAAGAAAGAAAGAAAGAAAGAAAGAAAGAAAGAAAGAACCATGATATTGTATATTCTTTCGTGTATAAAGTAGAAAGGTTCTGTTGGAGTTGGAGTTTCATGGAGGGTGCAGTGGGACAAAGGTGTATTGTTATGAGGACACTCAGACAGGCTCAAATCCTATTGGTTAAAACAAGACTAGGCAGCTGCAGCAGAACCACATCGCAGTCCACAGGTCGGACGTCACCACAGCACCCTGAGCAAAACACTGGAACTCGAGAAGCATCTCAGAAACATTAGCATGTATCTCACCTGTATCTGACACAATGTTTTAATAAGATATTTCCCCAGATTTAAGCACAGATTCATTACAATACACAACAAAAACATCTGCAGTAAGACGACTGATGGATAAGGAAATGGTACAGTCTGTTGTAGGGGTGTTTGATGTTACACAGTAGTTTTTGGGTTTTCCAGGACCGACCGCAGAACCATTTTATGGTTTATTATTCAGCCAAATGCTTTTCTAACTGGGTTTCTTTGGACGAGGTAGACTGATTTGTTAATGACCTTATTTTTTTGGTGAAACAGATGTTATGGTTATGGACCTCTGTATATGAGATATCAATTCTGAAAATGTTTTGCAGGATTGAAAAATCTGTTGAAATTTTACCTGAAGAATTAGCAGGAAAATTAGCATATAAATTAGCATGAATTTCAGTACCTTTTTAACCTACAATTTGCATGGATTATGTTTTTAGTCTTTATTTTTAGCTTTAAAATCCACAGCCAATTCTGTACACTGTTATTTTTTCTGTTAAAAAAACATACCCACTAGCATAAAAATAAAACAAACTGTAAATTGAACAGAAATGTGATTGGCTGATCAGAATACCCCGATCAAACCGCACTTTTTGGTGTTTAGCGATGAAAAAAGTGCCATTCAGGTAAAAGCAGCCCTGAAGTACCACAGCCAAGAATCTGATACTCGAACAAATTATAAATCGTTATCTTCTATTGTTTAATTAGACGTCAGTGATTAATCAGAGACGGAGATGTTTAGGCGGCACGCTTGCGTGAGGTCATAAGTTCAGAATGACAGAAATGTAAGAAGTGGCGTGTGATGAGCGTTCACTGACAGATGAAGCTCGACAGGTTTTTCAGCTGAACCTCATAAATACGAGCGCGTTGAAGATGGAAAAAAGGGCATGAAATGTAGAAATGTAGCGACACGTAGACGCCCTGGTCAGGTCTAGAACATTCCACGAATGTTAAGGGGACTTTTGTGAAAAGGAGACGCGCTATAAAAAGGCTACATAAAGCTGCAAAGATCAGAAAGCATAACTAGCAGCTATTACTGCATTTAAAATAAAATTAAATAATTTAAAATAAAATAAAAATTAAATTAAATTAAATAGTTTTGAGGCTGGAGGTGAGACTTCAGCGTATTCACAAAGTATTTATACTTTTTTATTCTTTTACACAATTAATCTACAATTCATGCTTAATAATGGCAAACCATCTCAGGCATACAACTGAGCAGCTATGGGGTTAAGGGCCTTGCTCAGGGGCCCCCGGAGTGGCAGCTTGGTGTGGCTGGAATTTCATCTCATGGCCTTCAAATCCAAAGTCTAACACCTTAACCACTAAAAGACCCCTAACTATGTTCTGAATTCATGTTCGTAATGGTTATTTATTTCTGTTAAGCTGCTTTAGGACCATGTTCCAAAAAGTGCTTTACAAATCGAATCATCTCAAATTAAATTTCTGCTCCATTAAATGTTCACAAGAACACAACGAGTCCTCACTTCTTTAAGAATTTTGATACAAGCAGGACATTTTTCAGAGCTGTTAATCATGAACCTGATTTTCACTCCGTTCTAGAGATCATGTGAAGACATATTTAAAAATACAGAGGTTCCCCGGAACTCGCAGGGGGTTACCTTCTAAGACCCCACCACGAGTTCCGAAAATCCGTGAATTTTGGACGCAGCCCCTTAATGAATTCATCTAGACATTATGTCGCTTTAATACAATAATGTGTTTTAAAAGTTTTTAGAAAATTCATTAGCGAAAATAGTTTTAAATGTTATTCCTAACGATCCTAAACATTTGGTCCTGCTGTGGATTCCCGCAAATTTGAAGATAATTCGCAACTTGCTGACTTGCTGAAAATCTGACTTTTTCAGCCTCTTCAAACTAATAGCACAAAGTACAATTTATATTGGACCTCTTTGAATTTAGTAGCATGAAATTTATCGTTCATTTGATCTAACAGACCCAAACCATGCTGATGCCCCTTTGCACAGAGCCAGCTTCATGAAGATCTTCTGCTATAGAGCTCCAACCTGATTAAACACCCCAATGTGAACGATGTATGAAGTCTGTCATTAAAATCGTCAATGTATAATTGAACTCTCTATAGCATGACCTCAGACTGAAGCACTGTGGATTTGGCAGCAAACTTTTGGAAAACATTCAAAGGAATCTAGTTAGCAAGTCTTTCCATGGAAGAGATGGCATTCCGAGATATGAATACATTCGGTTGGACAACGCAGCTGTGTATTGTGCAACACGTACATATTTTATTAGATGCAGAAAGCGCATTTTAGGGATCATAAAAACGAGAGATGGATCTCTAACCCTAACCCTAACCCTTTCTGTTGATTGCACTTCAGGATTTGCTTTATCGTGGTCAGGGTGGTTTGGGATCCAGTTCTGGGAAGACATCCTATCCATCACATGTTAAAATTAAAATAGGAAACCAAGGATTTGGAGGAAACCAGAGAACCCCGAGGAAACCCATGAAAGAGACAACATGGTGTCATGTTAAAAAAGCAGAACCTAAACCCTAATCGATCCCCTGTCACTCATTCGAACCGTACGCAAAACATCAATATTCCAGATTTTTCGCTTTACTCCAAGGTGGCTGAGCCAAGCAGCATCCATCAAGCACATGCAGGACTTAAACATCAGTCCTCATCTTTATAATAAACACTTAAGTGCTTGAAGGCATAAAGAGGACAGAAAAAACTGTCAGTAGAAAACCTTACACACCTGCTTGAAAGAAGTGCAAAGGATCTGATTGTTCTCCAGACGTGGCTGGAAGGTGGAGAGAGACGAATTCCTCCTGCAAGCATGAACAGAGAGTGAAGTTGAGCTCTGCCAGGCCCAATCCTGCTCTCAGACTCATGCTTAAGAAATACAACCTGGATGCAAGTCAGATAAGTGCATCCATTAGAATGCATGATTAAAGGATCTGGCCTGGGTCTTGGTCTTGAAGTCCAGGATAAAAAGCACAGCTGTCTTGGCATGTCGAATGCCTTCAGGTTTTTGGATTTTAAATTTATTTTCAGTCGTGCTATTCAAGGCATGTGAAGTTCCATGGCATTGGTAGTGTTCCCTTCTCACACAGCATCTTAGTGTTATGCAGATGAATATAAAAAAATAGCTTTCAGGATATTCTAGTTTAGATTTTATACTTCCAGGAAGTATCATTTCTGTACTAGTTTTGGGTTCATCCAAGTGCATCTTCTCCAGAATGTACAGTATATATACAACATATGGACAAATGTGTGTGTGGTCTCCTGACTATAATATGGTACGTGCTTCTATTTGAACATCCCATTCCACATTTAGTCTCTGTTAGCTCTTATAAAAACCTCCACTCTTTTGGGAAGGTGTTCCACTAGATGTTGTGGAGATTTGGTCTCATTCAGCTCAAAACGGGGGTGTTAGTAACCAGGTAGGTGAGGTGAGGAGGCCTGAGGTGTCATTTTTATTTATCCAACATATGAACATTTTGTCCTCAAAGTTGATGTTTGAGCATAAGATTTGGAGCGAGAAATTGTGCGGTCTAGATGTCTGGGTGTGAGCGTCTCCAAAACTGCAGCTCTTGTGGGATGTTCCTGGTCTGTAGTGGTTATAATCTATCAAAAGTGCTCCAAGGAAGGAACAGTGGTGAACCGGCGACATGGATACGGGCGGCCGAGGCTCATTGATGCACGTGAGGAGCGATGGCTGGTCCGTGTGGTCCGATCCAACAGACGAGCACCTGGAACTCAAACTGCTGAAGACGTTCATGCTGTTGATTTTTGACAGGTCACGACTGTTTTATCAGCAAAAGGGGACTAACACAATATTTTTAGGTGGTCATAATGTTATGCCTGATGGGTGTATCTTCATGGAGCTGGCTTTGTGCACAGGAGCAGTGTCATCCTGGAAAATGTTTGGGTCTCTTAGTTGAAGTAAAGGAAAAATGTCATGCTATATTCAAAGACGTCCTGTACAATTGTGTGCCTCCAACTTTGGGGTAACAGCTTGGAAAAGAACCACATAAGGCTTGTTACCAGTGAATATGGACTCTGTGTGTTTTTGGATGTTTGGAATTTTAATTCGGAAACGATTGGAGTTTAAATGGAGTTCCATCAGTAAGATTAAATCATTTTATCCACAATGCAGATGTGGCAGATGTCAGTTCTCCATTGCAATTGGTAATTCCAGGACTTTGCAATTACTCAAACATGTACAGGATATAATTTACAATACCGTCCGGGTCAAAATAGTCGAAGGAGATGGTGAGAAACTTCTCACAGCTCTTAAAAGAGGGTCTTTTTAGCTCTTGTTTATATTTAGCTCATTTGCAACGCGACCGTCCGGTTTGTTTGGATTCTCAGTTTCAGAATCGATAAACCGAATCAGTTCGCGCCTCTTGAAGCGTCTCATGGCTTCTTTTAATGGACTTCACTTTTAAACACTGTCCTTGAGGTCTGGTCCTGTTTCTGCGTTCTTAAAGTAAACAGTGAACGAGGGAGCGGATGATTTTAGCTCGATACACTCCGCTAGGTAGTCAGACAGTCTGTTAAAGGGAGCTTCTGATAAACCTCCTCCCTGGCATTCCTCTTTACTGTGTGGGAGGAATTGAGTTGTGCATTAGCGTTTCTCTGGAATGCAAAGTGTAAAAAAAAAAACATGGATTCCACCGCGGATGCTCCTTACTCCTGATGGTACTTCCTCGTTCTGTGGCCTTGCGGTATCACTTCTTTGTGAAGGAGCAAGTCCGTAAAGGTCAGGAGTTGCCCGAGTGTAGTCCTGGCTCCGTTGTGGACGCTACACTTTCCCAGCCGTTTCTCACCTCCGTGTCCTTTTTTCCGCTCGTCCGTCTTACTTCTTCAGAGGAGAAAATGAGTGTAATGTGTGAGTGTGAAACTGACAAACGTTCACATGCCGGATCTGAGTCGTGGTTGGACTTGTGATGACCCTGCAGCCTTCACTAAACCCTCAATCAGGAGCGAAAATTAGATTTGCTGCTGTTACATATTCAACATCTGCAACTGACACTGTCATGGTGCATTATGGGTCATAATCCAGTGAGCTCTGGAAGGAGGGAAGATCTGAATTTACACAAGTAGCTGAGATCCAAAATAGTCCACGACATCGTAAAGAGTTGTGTGTGTCTTCTTTCTCAGATTCAACCTCTCCCAGGTGGGGGAATGCATCAGATCTTCTCGTTTAACTTCTCATTCAGGGACCTAAACAAGGAGAAAATCAGGACCGTAAAAGGAAGACACAAGCCAGTGTTCAGGACATTCATTGGCTCGTAAAAAGACACCATTATACCTCTAAATGTCTTGACCCAGAACCACATTATGTTATCTAGGACACTGTTTTAAGTTCTACCAGGGTCAGAGTGAATGGTGGATTGTGATTGGCTGGGAGGTCAGGTGTGGGTTTCAGAGCTTTGAACATACGTCGGATTGATCAGTTTTATAAATGAATATGCTGCTTAAATAAATATATAAAACATGTAAATATAAATAACATAAATAATGGTAAAGATAGATTTTCTATAATGACCTTCCTGAGCTCCATCAATAAAATAATAACGGGAAAAAATGGCATAAGGAGTTAAAACCAACAGCTTCATCATTAGAAATCCTGCTCTTCTTATTGATTTATCGTATCGGATCCAATTTTATTTGTCACGTACACGTAAAAACAGAGTACGACGTAGCGAAATACTTTTACGTCTGTCCAACATGTAAATAGAATATAAAACTAATAAATATATCAAGAATATAAAGTAGAACTATGAAGTATAAAAATAAGATTGGATGGACATTGGATGGACAGAGATGTTGACAGTAGTCCAAGTTGAAATTGTCCAAGATAATCAACACTGGATGGACAAAAGTTTTTGAAGACACCTGACTTTTCCATCCTTATGTGATTCTTTCCCAAAACGTGTAGCACCAAAGTTGTCACGCAAATGTATCTGACGTCTATCCTTCACTTGAACTAGCAGATCCAAACCTGTTCCAGCATGACAACCAGCTCCATGATGATATGAGTTGGAGTGGACCATCTCCTGCTATAGAGCTCAAACCCCTTTGGAATCCTTTGAAATGAACTGGAACGTCACTCCAGGCCTACATCGGTAGCTAACAGGCTTGTAGCCGAACAAAAAGTGTTTCCACAAAATCTAGTGGAACATCTTCCCAGAAGAGTGGAGCTTATTATAACAGCAAATAAGGTAATAATGTGGAATGGGATGTTCAAGAAGACGTACAGTGATTGACTCGAACGGACAAGGGAATTTTTCACGCTGAGCGAATTCAGATGTCGTAGTCGAAGAACATCAGAGCAAAAGAAACTACATAACGTCCTGCTCATTAGATACACCAATGAATGAGATGTGAAGGCTTTTCCTAATTAAGTGTATGAGATGAATAAAGCCACATGCTGCCTTCATATTTTCCTTTCAGTACTGTTTTACATCTGCTTTCAGTGGAAAAAACCTGGTCCTGGTAGTGCTCCACACACACACACACACACACACACACACACACACACACACACACACACCAGTACATCCAGTATTGTATGTGTTACAGATTGCAGGATAACAGTTTCTCGATGACTGATGAGTGTGTTTCTTTCCACGTTGGAGAATTTTTCAAAGGTCCTGGACGTGGATGTGCCCCGAACCTTCCATGCAGGGGGAGATGGGAAACAGGAGCGTGTACAATGGCAGGAAGAGGAAACTGTTACACGGCCTTGTTTGACAGAGCAGGCAGAGCGGTGAAGCTGTAAGGAGTTCAAGTTCATGAAAATGAACTCATTAATTACATCTAGAGCTCATCATTTTTATATCATTATCATGTGGAACCAGCAGGTAGGAAGGACATCAGCAAAAACACATTCCTTCTGTTGAGATTGATTTAAAGGGAATTTGATTCGTTCGCTGCTCAGGGATATGAAGGGCTGCAAATATCTTCCGAAGAATGCCCCCTAGTAGTGTGGAGAAATCACAAGGCTTTGGGTCCAATGGTGATGAGTTTAAATCCCAGCCATTCCAAGCAGCCACTCCTGGGCCCCTAGGAAAGGCCCTTAACCCGATAGCTGCTCAGTTGTATGAATGAGATAAATATAAGTCACTTTAAATAAGGGCATCTGCCAAATGCTGTAAATGGAGCTGGAATGGTAATGAATTTGAAAGTCTGGTTCCTCTAGAGGTTCCTTCCCCATGCCATCTCACCACTGGCTGATTCATTATGGAGAAAGTTTGTTGAAAGCTTGAACACAAACCAAGTTAAGGCTGTGTATTGTACTTGTGACTCCTCTCACAGCGTTAAAGCTCCTGCAGAAGCTCCTCGTAGCTTCAGGACCTCATTAACCAGCACTCAGCCTGACTCGTGTCCTTTTTAACATTCTTTCATGACTGTTATGTGAAGAAAACTCCTTTCTTTAAAATGAGATGTCAGTTTTGGTGTTTCAGTGCATTTTAGAAGTCACTCCCAAACCCTGAGATGGTCGAGGGATGTGGGAGTGGTGGCTCGGGGTCGAGACAATGACGGATCGGAAGGTCGTGAGCTCAAATCCCAGCGGTTTTAACCCTCAGTGGTGTAAATGAGATAAATATAAGTCACTCTGTAAAAAAGGAGTGTGTGCCAAATGCTGTAAATATAAAAAACAAGAGTTGCTTTTTCTGATTTGTATTGTTTGGTGGAGGATCTCTGTAGGATCTCTGTAGGATCTCTGTAGGATCTCTGTAGGATCTCTGTAGGATCTCAGTAGGATCTCTGTAGGATCTCAGTAGGATCTCTGTAGGATCTCTGTAGGATCTCTGTGGAATCTCTGTAGGATCATTTTATAGGTTTATTATGGGTTTAAGGCACGTTTTCATTTGTGCTCTCTCTCTCTCTCTCTCTCTCTTTCTCTCTCTCTCTCCATCTCTCTCTCTCTCTCTCTCTCTCTCTCTCTCACACACACACACTCTACTTCTCTCTCTCTCTCTCTCTCTTTCTCTCTCTCTCTCTCTCTCTCTCTCTCTCTCTCTCTCTCTCTCTCTCACACACACACACACACACACACACACACACTCTTTACTTCTCCCTTGCTCTCCTTCTCTCCCTCTCCCTATCTTTCCTTCTCTCTCTCTCTCTCTCTCTCTCTCTCTCTCTCTCTCTCTCTCTCTCTCTCTCTCTCTCTCACACTCAATCTCCCTCTCACTCTCTTTCCTTCTCTCTCTTACACACACACTCTAATTCTCTCTCTCTCCCTCTCTCTCTCTCTCTCTCTCTCTCTCTCTCTCTCTCCTCCCCACTGATAAGAAATTCCTACTGCTTTTACAGTCATTTCTGAAGAATCTGGAAACCACATGAGCTATGAATCCTATACCATGTACTGAGACAGGTATCTGTGCTGCAGGGTGTGTCTCGTCCCAGAGAGGGGGAGAGAGGGAGAGAGAGAGGGAGAGGGGGAGAAAGAGGGGGGACAAGTAAGGTAAACAGATAAAAAATAAAGTTAAATACAAGAGAGAAATAGATAGTGGGGGAAAAGAGAGAAATGGATAGATAAATAGATAGATAGATAGATAGATAGATAGATAGATAGATAGATAGATAGATAGATAGATAGATAGATAGATAGGAAAAGAGTGTGGAAGATGAGTGTAGGAGATGAGTGTAGGAGATGAGTATAGGAAAAGAGTGTGGAAGATGAGTGTAGGAGATGAGTGTAGGAGATGAGTGTAGGAGATGAGTGTAGGAGATGAGTGTGGAAGATGAGTGTGGAAGATGAGTGTAGGAGATGAGTGTGGAAGATGAGTGTGGAAGAGGAGTGTAGGAGATGAGTATAGGAAAAGAGTGTGGAAGATGAGTGTAGGAGATGAGTGTAGGGGATGAGTGTGGAAGATGAGTGTGGAAGAGGAGTGTAGGAGATGAGTGTGGAAGATGAGTGTGGAAGATGAGTGTAGGAGATGAGTGTAGGAGATGAGTGTGGAAGAGGAGTGTGGAAGAGAAGTGTGGAAGAGAAGTGTGGAAGATGAGTGTAGGAGATGAGTGTAGGAGATGAGTGTAGGAGATGAGTGTAGGAGAGGAGTGTAGGAAATGAGTGTAGGAGATGAGTGTAGGAGATGAGTATAGGAAAAGAGTGTGGAAGAGAAGTGTGGAAGATGAGTGTAGGAGATGAGTGTAGGAAATGAGTGTAGGAGATGAGTGTGTATACAGGATGAGTGACTCATAAGAAAGAACGTGTAGTGATTATGCATGACTGTAGGAAATGACTGGAGAAGATGAGTGTAGAAGATTAATGAGGAAGTAGGAGCAGTAGATGAGTGTAGAATATGGAGAAAGAACTTGTAGTAGGAGTGCAGTAGAGAAGTGTAGATGATAGAATGTAGAAGATGAGTGTAGAAAAAGGAGCATGGAAGATGGAGTGTAGTGAAATGGAGGAGTGTCAGGAGTGTGGAATAAGAGTGTAGGAGATTTATTTAGATGACGGAGTAGAAAAGATGCATGTAGTATTGAAGGAGTATAGAAGATAAATGTAGATGATTCATGAGGAAGATGTATGAGGAAGATGAGTGTAGGAGATACATGCTGAAGATTAATGAAGAAGATGAGTGTAGGAGATACATGTAGAAGATTAATGAGGAAGATGAGTGTAGGAGATACATGTAGAAGATTCATGAGGAAGATGAGTGTAGGAGATTCATGTAGAAGATTAATGAAGAAGATAAGTGTAGGAGATACATGTAGAAGATTAATGAGGAAGATGAGTGTAGGAGATACATGTAGAAGATTCATGAGGAAGATGAGTGTAGGAGATTCATGTAGAAGATTCATTATAAAGATGAGTGTAGGAGATTCATGTAGAAGATTCATGAGGAAGATGAGTGTAGGAGATACATGTAGAAGATTATTGAAGAAGATAAGTGTAGGAGATACGTGTAGAAGATTCATTATAAAGATGAGTGTAGGAGATTCATGTAGAAGATTCATGAGGAAGATGAGTGTAGGAGATACATGTAGAAGATTAATGAAGAAGATGAGTGTAGGAGATACATGTAGAAGATTCATGAGGAAGATGAGTGTAGGAGATACATGTAGAAGATTTCATGAAGAAGATGAGTGTAGGAGATACATGTAGAAGATTCATGAGGAAGATGAGTGTAGGAGATAAACGTAGAAGATTAATGAGGAAGATGAGTGTAGGAGATTCATGTAGAAGATTCATGATAAAGATGAGTGTAGGAGATTCATGTAGAAGATTAATGATAAAGATGAGTGTAGGAGATTCATGTAGAAGATTAATGAAGAAGATGAGTGTAGGAGATTCATGTAGAAGATTAATGAGGAAGATGAGTGTAGGAGATACATGTAGAAGATTTATGAGGAAGATGAGTGTAGGAGATTCATGTAGAAGATTAATGAAGAAGATGAGTGTAGGAGATACATGTAGAAGATTAATGAAGAAGATGAGTGTAGGAGATACATGTAGAAGATTAATGAAGAAGATGAGTGTAGGAGATACATGTAGAAGATTAATGAAGAAGATGAGTGTAGGAGATACGTGTAGAAGATGGAGTATAGAGGATAAGTGTGTGGACTGGATGAGACTCAGAAGAAAGAAGTTGTAGTGATTATGTAAGGAAGGTTGAGTCAGAGCCAGCTCTCCCCCAGGCCTCGGCTCTGATCTCGGCTCAGCAGTGAACATGCCCAGGCCATCAAACACAACCTCAGAGTGAGTCATTCCCTAAAAGCCTCCTATAAACCCTGAGCTTCTGATCGAGAGAAACACACGCAGCACACGGCACGTGTACAGACCCAACATAATATTCCAGTTACCTGCTTAATGAGAGGTGTGCATGAACCTAGACTTGATGAAGCCCCACAGACCTGTTTTTACTAATCGCACAAGAGACCACAGATATTCGCTCAGCCTCAGGGAGGTTTCCAGAAGATGAAATGTGAATGAAAAAGAATGCACAAGCATTCCTGAACTTTCAGTGTTCACCACACGTTCTTTCAAGGTCACACAGAGAAAACACAGAGCATGTTCCTAAACAAGAAGATTAAAAAGCAAGCAGGAACATGGAGGCGTGGAGACTCGGGTTTCTCTGATGTTTATTTCTCAGCCCACGTCACGCCCATTTCCTCACCTGGTGCTCTCCATGGCGCTCTGCAGACGTTCCACTGTCTGTCCCGCACTATCTGGGCATGTCCTGAATGAAACAGCTGCTCCATCCAAAAACACTTCATCACTTCCTAACAAATGTTTAATCTTTGAGCTGATTTTAAAAAGAAAAAGAAAGTTCAGCTAGTTTAGCAGTATGGAAGGGTGCCCCCTGCTGGTAAAGTGTTCTCTGAAGGACCAAAAGAGTTCCTCATGGGTTCTTTCAACAGTTAAGGGTTCTTATTATCTTATATTTGATTATTAGATTAAACGTTGAGAATTATAATATGTACAAGGCAGATGTGGAGCTTCAGCAATTTGGTGAACAGGGTTCCTCAAGAATTCACCTGATGGTTAATGATTCTAAAGATTTAGAAAGAGTTTCACCTGCTCCTAAGAGGAAATCCACTTTTGTATGGATGATCATAGAACATTTTAGAGTTCTCCTAGAGGCCAGTACAGTGTATTTGGGATACAATTCCAACAAGTTCAAAAGACGGGTTCTCAGAATTTCTACAAATGGCTATTTAGTGTAGCTTCATTAAGAGCTTCTGAATGGAGTGCTGGAGAGAATTCTTCCAGACAGACCAACTTTAGGCTTTTAGATGTAACATTTTCAAGGGTCTACTTGGGGCAAAAGAGACGAGGAAACGCTCCTGGAAAGGCTGTTTAAAGTGAAGAACCTTAGAGAAAATACCTGTAAAATGGCTGTCAATGAGATGCCCACCAGGAGGTTCTTCTTGAAACCTTTGGAACATCTGTCTGCCTGTCTGTCTGTAAAAAAGCACAGATAATTAGTTTACTTTTTTGAACATCCAATTCCACATTCAATCTCTGTTTCCTGTTATAATACTCTCAACTCTTCTGAGTAGATGTTCCACTAGATTTTGGAGTGTGTTTGTGGAGATGTGTGTGAGATTCCTTTAGCCACAAGATTGTTAGTAAAGTCAGGTACTGATGAAGGTGAGGTGAGGAAGGCCTGGGGTGTCGTTCCAATTCACCCCCAAAGGTTTTCAGTAGGGTTGGAGCTCGATAGCAGGAGATCTTTTACACCAACCCAAAGAAAGCAGATCTTCTTGGAGTTTGCTTTGTGCACAGGGGCATTGTCATGCAGGAACAGGTTTTGGATCTCCTGGTTCAAGTGAAGGGAACATTTTAATTGTGTGTCTCCAGCTTTGTGAGGAGCAGAACCACATGTAGGGCAACTTAGCAGAGGCTCTTTATTTGTTTGCAAACAGATTTCAGGTCAAGTTGAAGTTTCAGCAGATGGTGATTTGGTGTAAACCAAGCTAAGAGTTTTTTTTTAAAAAACACACACACACACACACACACACACACACACACACACACACACACACACACACACTTATGCTGGTGATTAATAAGGGAAAGTATGTGCTGGTAACAGAAGAGGGTGACGTTCTACCTTCCCGTCTTTGTTTCTGTACACCACTTATATGTGCATGCAGGAATCAGTTACACTGCTGGGGCAGATAGCGATCAGGGGTCAGAAGGTAAAGCCTGCTCCCTCTTCACATAATCCACAATATAAAGTAAACATTACAAGTCCCAAACTTTTCCTTGTACCAAGAAGATTTCATATACTTTATATCCAAATATAGTTGCATGCCTGAGAATCTTTCCAGAATAGTTGTCGTGTGCAAAGTAACAACAGAGCGTGAATTCCTCTCTCCTGAGTACGTCTCAAAGCCTCTTACCCTGAAGACTCCTTCCGTAGAAACAATGCGAGAATGAACGTAAATAAAATGTAAATCTGGACTGCAACAAGCTCGAGAAAATGTAGCAACTCCGTCTGACCAATCAGAATTCATTTCTGCAGCCACTTTATGCTAAGTGCCTTAAATCCAATCTATGATTCGGATTATTATATTACAACCAGGTCATTGAAACAGCAAGCAATTTTTTTCCACACAATTTAGCTAAAAGTGTGTATTTGTGTTTGGGCCTTGACTAGCATTGCTACAGCGCTAGCACGGCTCTAAACGGCAGAAAGCTTTTGCATCTGGTTCTCGTCGCCCGAGAAGACCACAGGCAAATCAGCACATCATCTAATCTGAGAGCAAAGCAGCTGAAGCGGGAAGGTGAGCGAGTTCTGCTGTGTGTGTGTGTGTGTGTGTGTGTGTGTGTGTGTGTTATTGCAGCCTGGCATGGAAAACACCATGCAAATCAGTGGGCGGATGACATCGAAGGAAAGAATTCCCTCCTGGAAAACTCCGCCCTGGAGTATATGGGGTGATCTGAGGGGACTGGGGCTGAAGGGCGAGCCTCGTAGTGTTCTCCATACACACACACACACACACACACACACACACACACACACACACACAGAGGTAAGGTGACAGGAAATGGCGTCACACTCCTCAGCCGGCTGCCCCTAAAAAACAATAGCAGCTTATAAGAAGCGAGCTTCCTAGAATTGTGCGGGTTTCCACATTCGTGGCCAAACACAAACATACCGTGCTTGCCTTTTATTTTTCCACGAGCGCCTGATGATGGGGTGAAAGCATCTCTGGTGTGTGTGACTCCAGTGTCAAGGGTTCTGCTGGAATTTACAATGCAGCACTGTATAACCATTTACCACCAATGTATCACCACTACAAGGACACTGAGGAAGACCATATATTTATATATAGTGTATATTATTGTAATGATATTCTCTCAGAAAATCAAGTTACCTTTTTAGAAACATCCAGAGAAACCTTTGGAGAGACCATAAAAGTTCTGACATTACTTGAAGATGGAAGGCCTGTGGAAAGTTATGCTGCGCTTGGTGTGTAAGCAAAAAAAATCCAGAGATTTTTATGGAGAAATGTGCCATCTAGTGCCATCTAAAGGTTCTGTAGTTAGTCTGATATTTGTAGATCCTCAGTGTGCCTGCAAGTTCTCTAAGTTGCAAGATGGAGATCTCTAAGGATCAGACTTGCTTGTTCAGCATGCCCCACAGACTTCTGATCAGACTGATATTTGGAGAATTTGGAGGTCCTTTTAACCCCTTGTACATTGTCATGTTCCACACACTCGACTATTCACGTGATGGGCAAGAAACCATGATTCATTAAACCTACTTCCACTGTAGGAACTTGAGGTGGAGTATAGGGTCCCAACATGGGCTCTCGAACAGCTCTGCAACCTCACAGCTCCGTATGCAAAAAGCTGTGACATACTGTGTTGTGACTGCTGTCTGTCAAAGCATTTACCTTTTCCAGTTAGATCTTTGATGGGATCGGACCAGACAGGCTAGACTTCTGAATCAATGATCCAGGAGCACCCATCATCATCTGTTCTTCAGGTCTTCTTTGCAAGGAGCACTTTTAGTGGGTACAAACCACTTCATACCAGTCTGACAATAATCATACAAACTCTCTGATCTCCCCCTCTGCCACTGCTCGCAACCTTGGGGTAATCATGGACAATCGACTGTCCTTTTCCTCACACGTGACAGGTTTTTGTCGGTTTCTTTTCTATAACTTTAGAAGAATTCTGACATTTTTAGCCACACAGGCTGCTCAGGTACTTGTTCAGTCTCTTGTCATTTCAAGACTTTACTACTGCACCCCACTGATTAGAGTGTACCTCTGAACCAGTCCTTAAATTGAGGGGGGCTGAGGGGATCCAGGACCCACCATAAAGCATTATTTTAGTGAAAGATATATGAATTACACAACACCAACAATTTGGGACCACCAATAAGATTTGACTCAATTCAAATTCAAACCTCAAAGCTTGCCTACAAAGTCATAAAAGGTCCAGCACCTTCTTCCGTCACATTGAAGAGCGTTTTCAAAAAACTAAGTTTCTTCACTAAAAGATCTCACTGTGGACGCAGGGCAAAAAAAACCTAAAAGCAAAATATATAGCATTTGCGTTTTCAAACGTATTAGTGGGGACACGGCTTCCGGGCACGATGTAGGTATACATCAACACTCTTTCTCTTCTGGTACCAAGGTGGTGGAATGAACTTGTGTCCGAACAACTGAGACACTGCTTTTCTTCAAACAATGAGTAAAACCCCACTTCTTCTTAAAACACTTGAACTTATTTTCTGTATGATCTGTAACTTATTCCAATCCTGTCTCGGGGGTCTACAGACAATTCCTTGGACTTCATGGCTTGGTTTGTGCTCCGACATGCACTGTTAGCTGTGGGACCTTCTGCAGACAGGTATGTGTCTTTTCACATTATGTCTAATCATCTGAAATGACCACAGGTGTTCTCCAATCAAGCTGTAGAAACATCCAAGGATGACCAGTGGAAACAGGATGCACATGAGCTAAATTTAGATTGTCATGGCGAAGGCTGTGAAAACGTATGTACATGTGATTTTTTTATTTTTAATAAATTTGCAACGACCTCAAACAAACTTTTTTCATCATTATGGGTTGTTTTGCCCAACAGGATTACAGGCTGATGGTATCCTAATCATATCGTCATAATAATATCGTAAGTGAACCGGTGTCATTTACTCATCGATAGAGACTTCAAAACACGACTCTGCATGAGGTCGTCTGCTAAATACCGTAAATCTAAATGTCAGCCGTCTAGACACCAAAAACTTGGCATTTTGTCAGTCGCTCAGCTTCTTATACTCACCCATTTTTCCTGCTTCCAACACAACTTTCTGAACTGATTATGAAATTATTGTTCATGTCACCTGGCAGTGGGTTTAATGTTATGGCTGATTGATGTACACACTATTTGTGTACTTATATACAGTTCTGTTTCGCACACAAGGAACCTGACAGCATTTAAAATGATACAGTTCTTATTCTTTGCATTGTTTATCCCTGTTAGCAAACGAGCGCTAGATTAGCAACATGCCAAATGAATTAAAAAAAAACAATTTAAATGCCAAAATAACGATAGGAATAATGGTTTTTCTGGGACTTTCGATGCTACGTGAATAATTGGGTCGTTTCGCAGAAGCAGCCCAGGAGCAGGAGCAGGTCACTGATCTTTATTTCTACGCATGATCACGCTAATCTCACAGAGCACGCTAGGCTAGTTAGTTAAGCGCTTTAAAAAGGAACATAAAAAAGAAAAGAAGGACCAAACCAACAAGTTCTCTTGCATATTATTTATTTTGTTACAAAGCCAGAATTAGAAAAGAAATCGAAATAAAGTGCGATTTTGAGTGAAATAAAGACAAACATGTGGAAGGGTTGGACTTGGTGTAATACTGAGGAATTCCGTTCCCGATTGCGATCCGTCTCTTCTTCGCTGATTTACATTTACTGTCTCGCTGCCTACCTGCAGGCTCCTGTATGCAAAGCCACGGCTTTAAAGAATGCGTGAGAACGTTAACGTTCTTCAGCTACAGCAGATTGGAAATGAAAAATAATGAAGTGCTCTTTGTAAAGTATGAGGAAGACAGTGGTTTTAAAGTGGTTATGAAAGCAGAACTTCGTGGTTGTGGAGCTCTGGAGATGTTCTCTAAGACACCATGACCTTCTTCTTGCATTCGACGGAGCAGAGGAGTTTCCCTTGCAGGGCCATGAAGCGCTGACCCACGAGGCACTTGGAGCAGCCCGAGCACTGAAAACATTGAGGCCCGGCGTGCCAGTGGTGCTCGCCGTAGGACACGCGCTGAGCCTCGGGCTCGATCGGCTTCTTACAAGAGACGCAGTGCTGCAAATTCACACACACACACAGACACACACACACACCACACACCACACACAGTTTACAACATGCCACTATTGATTCCTGCGTGATTCATAGGTTTACATGAACGCAATATGGTTTCTATGGCAATGGATCATTCACAGAGACTTGTACCAGTGATGTATCAGAAAGGTCTACACTAAACCCCAATCAGATCCACCCTGAACCCAGATCAGATCTACACTAAACCCTGTTCAGATCTACACTAAACCCTGATCAGGGTCACCCTAAACCCTGATCAGATCTAAACTAAACCCTAATCAGATCTACACTAAACCCTAATCAGATCTACACTAAACCCTAATCAGATCTACACTAAACCCAGATCAGATTCACCCTAAACCCTGATCAGATCTACACTAAACCCTGATCAGATCTACACTAAACCCTGATCAGATTCACCCTAAATCCTGATCAGATCCGCACTAAACCCTGATCACATCCCAGGATAAAACGTTTCCTCATAAAAAAACTAATCAAATTCAGAAAGCACAAAGAGACGAATGATTTGCAAGTTAAATGTTTCACCACAATATGATTGTCAGTGAAATATCCGTACGCGTGCGCACACACACACACACACACACAAAGGTAGGAGATGCAAATCAGTAAAATTGTTAGACAAAAAAAAGGAAGAAAAATCTAAACTAAGTGCGTGTATGTGTGTGTGTGTGTGTGTGTGTGTGTGTGTGTGTGTGTGTGTGTGTGTGTGTGTGTGTGTAAAAGATAGAATAAGTGTGTGTATAAATGAGAATGTGTGTAAGAGTGTATGCATGTGTAAAAATAGAGTTGTGTGTGTGTGTGTGTGTGTGTGTGTGTGTGTGTGTGAGAGAAAGAAAGTATGTGTGGGTAAATGTGTGAAAGAGAGTAAGTGACCATGTGTGTGTGTATGTTTGTGCAGGTGTGTGCGAGTGTGTGTATATGCATTAGTGTGTAAATGAGAGAGAAAGAGTGTGTGTGTTTGTGCATGTGTTCTTTACCACAGCATGGTTCTTCATGTAGCAGGGTTGGCACACCGGCTTGTCGTTCTCCATGACGTAGGTTTCTCCAGCCAGAACACAATCACAGTCAAAACAGCAGAAATGCTTCAGATGCCAGTTTTGTCCCTCAGCCTGAGTGTACTCATTACTGAAGATGAGCTGAAACACACACACACACACACACACACACACACACAAACACACACAAAACTGTTACCATAAAGCTGGAGATATAGTTTTTGGGATGTCTTTGGATGTTAAGACCCAAATCCTGATCCAGCATAACATCTCCATGAAGATCTGTTTTACATGGGTTGGAGTGAAAGATCTCCTGCTCTGAAACCAACTTTATCAAGGTGAATGAACCTCACCTACATTAGTACCGGACTTTAATAACACCCTTATGGTTGAATGAGCACGGATCTCCAAAGCATCTAGTGGAACATCTTCCAAAAAGAGTCGACCTTATTACTAAAATGAATAAATGTGAAATGGGATGTTCAGAAAGAAAATACAAATCTTATGCTCGGGTGTCCACAAACTTTTGCCCATATAATGTAGCTTGGCATAGAAAGGCACTGCAGCCAAGTGTGTCCTAATACTTTTGCCCATAAATATATACATTATATATACAAAAAAAGTATTGGGGCACACTAAGTCCCAAAAAAGACAGGATCAGCTCCTGGGTTTCCACACTGCCCCATATTTTACACTTCCTCCTCCTTTTTATCACTCTTTCTCTCTCTCACCTCGTCACAGCCGCCACATCGTGGTTTCTCACTGTCTCCGTAATGTCGGCCGCAGTACAGATTGCCCTTCTTCAAGAAGTAGATCATGTCCACCAGCAGCTCGTTGCAGGTGCAGCACACGAAGCATCCCGGGTGCCAGAGCTTGTCGAACCCGGCGCGTTCTGCATAAACCGCCGGGTCTCCACGCTTCATCGCGCCCTGGCAGTGATGACACGCCTGCGGGAACAACAGAGAGAAGTTTGGGGTGAGGAAACCGGATCTACCCCAGGTCTCGGAGCAACAGCAGGACAGAGCATCCTGCCCTTACACTGACATGTGCTCCATCAGCTCCACAATGTGTGGAAAAGAAAAGCCCTGCACATGGTGGTGATAATCATCTAACACATCACTGTCCTGCCATCGAGCAGCTTCACCACAGTAGATGTCTGCATGTCTTTCTGCATCTCTGTCTGTCTGCACATGTCTGTCTGTCTGCACATGTCTGTCTGTGTCATATGCAGAACCCCGAGTTAACCTCCCACAAGCAGAGAGAAAACAAGTGTTATCAGAAAAGGCTCCATCCTGTGGCTCCATCTGGTGGTTGAATTGGGGAAGCACCATTTGCTCTAAAGGTATGGCCACTTAAGCAACAACAGCAACCATCTGGTGTATTTTTTTTCTTTAAATTCACTTTCGCCAATCCAAAGACTGCATTCGATAGTAATAATACTTATAATTTAAACCTCTCCACCACCATTAGTGAGACCAAAGAGCTGTCAAAGGATGTCAGGGACGTGATTGTAGACCTGCACAAGGCTGTTAAAAATACCTGACAGAAAAACTGTAGACTGTTCATTTCTTTGTAAGGGATTTTTTCCCTAATTTTTAAGTCCAAACTCACAGGAGGCTCTGCAAGGAGCTCTCAAATTCTACAATCCATCTAACATGGAATGTACCAAAATAACCAAATCCAGCTCCTGTATCACCTTTTTCTCATGCCATACGTTACACTTACGTAGTTGCCAGCAGGCCCAGTCCCGCTTACAGCCCCCACTGCCCCCGGGATCCCAACCTTCCCCACAGCGGCTGTTCCCTGGTCCCCGGGTCCTCCAGGCTTGTTTGCGATTCCAGGGCTCTGAGGGGTTCCTGCAAGAGAACCTAACTCTTCCGGGAGGGTCAGGTCTCCGATGCCCAGAGCCTCATCCTTGTACTTGCGAACATACTGCTGCATTTGTTTGACTTCAGCAGGCGTCAGCTCGTGGCAGAGTGCTGGATCCTGGTCGTGCTCGGGGAGCTGTTTGGCCATCTGCTTCTTGCGATAATCGGCACCCTGAGTGCCCGCTATAGGTCGCCGCTCCGGTGGCAGCAGCTCCATGTAAAGCAGAGCCTGGAACGGGAATAAGATCTTTAAGGCTAGGAAACATTTTCGAAGTGGAATCGTTTTCTCTAAAAAAGTTATATAATGCTATTAACGCTGCGGTTGCTCTTTTTTTTTGTGTGTGTTTTCACAAGTGTTTGAAAACATATAACAACCATATTGTTTCATAGATACACTTGAATACTGTAAATCACAAATTTGCTGAACAACAGATCTGGATAATTTATTCATGTCAGACTTCAGCAGAACTCTTTTCTGGCCTAGTTCTAATTGATCTTAATAAAAGCATGTCATTTGTACAGTAGTACTGGAATTCTTACCAATTTCTGGTCAACACCTGGAGGAGCCCACTCGTAGGTGACAGCCCTGACCACATCCTTTTTGGCTGCCACGGGAGCAGGATTAACAGCAGTTGCAATGGAAATAGCAGGGGTACCGTGGCCTGCAGCAGAGGGAGCAACTTGGCCAGGGACAAAGGGAGCCACGTGGCCTGCAGCAGAGGGAGCTCCATGACTGGAGACTGATGGAGCTCCGTGGCTGGGTACATAGGGAGCCCTGTGATCTGCAGCAGAGGAAGCCCCGTGGCCTGCAGCAGAGGGAGCCCCATGGCCCGCAGCAGAGGGAGCCCCATTGGCCGCAGCAGAGGGAGCCCCGTGGGCCGCAGCAGAGGGAGCCCCGTGGCCGGGGACAGAGGGAGCACCGTGGCCGGGGACACCTTGGGAATAGGCAGGACTCACTATTCCTGCAGTACCGGCCAATGGAACGGGTACTGCTGTACCCACAGCAGGAGTGCTGATTGTTATGGTGAGCGCACTGCCTTGATACGAGGGCACTCCATCTTTCTTCAGCTTGGCAATAAGCCTTGTGTACTTGGTGTCTTCGAAAAGCCGCCCCACTTTCTGGTTCTCTTCCGACTGCAGTTGCACATCGTGATCCTCTATACCACACTTGCAGTTCCGACAGATCTTTCTGTTAAAATGACAAAGAATTTTCTTCAGTACTGTCAAAAGGTTGGATTTTTAAATTGTAAACCAATGGAAACTGGACTTCATACAAAAAAAATTACAAGCTGCAAAACTTCAAATGAGATTTTGCAATATGATTACAGCATTGGTTTGGTGTCCTGGGCGTCTATTAACACATAAAAGGCAACCAGCAGTCAACAAAGGAAATTCAGTTTCACAACTTAAAGACATCAAGTGCATATAAAACATTTATCAAAAACCAGTGCAGTGTTGAGTGTCTCATTACATTTATGGCAGATTGCTTCATACAGAAAGACTTACACAAGTGCTTTTTGAACAGACAAGTTCTTTTAGAAGTTGTATACAAACCTCCAGAAGTGAAGCTCGAAGCCCTCGCACTTGTCCTTGCATTTCACGCATGCTGCTCCAGCTCCAATCTCATGGCCCAGGGTTACCTACCAACACAGTCACTAAGTGTTAGACACTCTTCTTAATAAACAACTGTGTTTGGGTTTGGGGAAATTACTATGGAATTCGTGCCAATGAACGAAAAAAGATGATCTATAACAAGTATAAAAGTTACATGTAATATTTTACAGCACAGTGATATTCTTTCTTGCATATACCAGCAACGTTAGGAAGCTCAGATCAGAGCCCATGGGTAGCCACAATACAGGGCCCCTGGAGCACCAAGGAAAAAGGCCTTGCTCTGGGGCAGATTAGCAGTAACTGGGCTTGAACCCCAAACCTTCTGATCAGTAACCCTTGTTGAACGGTGAAACATCAGCATGGTGAGCAAAAACTAAAATCTTCATCATGTGAAAATGGTGGAGTTTAATGAAGTGCTATTGAGTAAATTGTTTGTAACTTCAGGAAAGTCGCACTGGATCTGTTCTGTCGTGACTCGCGAGCATCAGGTCAAGCAATCAGCTCGTTGTGATGATTCAATTAAAAAGGTGCGAACAAACACACTCTAAAAGCAGCAAAAAAACTGCAGCATTTTTAAGTACACTTTTATACATTGTGATGACGGGCCTCCACCTCTGGTGCCTAAAGGGGTAAGTGCTCCGAACATAACCATCAGCAGCGTGCGGAAGGAGCACGCTGAAGCGGTGCGGCGCAGCCCAGCGCAGCAAACGAGGAGGCGTGGCTTTCTTACAAGACACGGCTGGAGCTCAATCAGAGTGGCGGATCATTACTGTCTTTAAAGCCGTCGAGGCGTATAAAAGGCAGCCGGAAGGACAGTGAGGCGGAGATGTCAGAAATGACTTTTTTCTTTTTATCTGTATTCGTTTGCATGTCAGCTTACGACCGAACTAAATGTTTGTATGTTTGTATATGATACAGTTTATATACATTTCCCCAAATTTCTAATTAATTCCCATAAATTCAAAAACTTGAAACATTTCCATAAAGGTTTTCGCCCCTCTGTAACTCTAATCCACGACCAAATTCAAACTTCTCCAGATTTCCTACTTCTGCCCCAAAAAACTTTGTTCCATCTCCATCTCTACACGCCGTCTCTTCATTTACATACTTATGTACTGATGTCATCTTCTGCTCCCATGTTTTAATATTTCAGTCATTCTCACATGTACGTTTGCCAACAACCCACACACACACACACACACACACACACACACGTTTCTTTTTCATTATAAACACAGATCATTCACAGCCTGCTCACCGAGCCGCCCCGACACGGCTATGCCTATATAAGGCCAAGTATTTGAAGATGTGCAGAAAGCCTGGAGGGCTCAAACACATTCTCAATATTCTCAGAGCAGATGACTTTGCTTGGAAAACATGAAGGAACCCAAAATCCTGGAGGAATTAGCAGAACATCTGGTTTTAACACCAGGTTTTATCTTAATAAGTATGCTCTAAACCTTGTTAATGACTCTGATCCTTATTAA
>MU551706.1:1248866-1266871 GCA_024362625.1 Silurus asotus
GAGAAGAAAAAACAGGGGGACAGAAACAATTAGGACAAAGAAATGATGGACAGATCGGCAAACAGAAACAGATTGATAATTTAGCAGACACAGACAGATTAAGAATTTCTATTATCTGGAACAGGCGATGTCTGTCTGATGTCTTTGTCTGTCTGTCTGTCTGTCTGTCTGTTTATGATCCCAGATCACATGATCACTCTGAAAGCTAGAATTAGAAATAACAATGACAGTATTGTTTTTTTTTTTTTTACATGAGCACATTTTATAAATGTAGTAATGCTGATTTTTCATCTAATTAAGATAATAAATAATTCATGCACCTTTAACAGACACCAGGTTTTTCGGATCACTGCAAAGGATGAGGTGGAGATCAGGCTCCTGAAGGAACTGTCTGAGCAGAAAGATCTTGGGGTGAATTTGATTTTCATTGCTTTATATTTAGGAAGTGCTTCATCCTGATCTATGGCCAATGTGTAACTAACTGTTTCGTGTGTGTGTGTGTGTGTGTGTGTGTGTGTGTGTGTGTGTGTGTGTGTGTGTGTGTGTAGCTTGATTTCTGGAGGGAACCTGTTGGGGTGTCACTCCCTGTGGATGTCCGTGTTCCCTTCCCCAGCCTGCAGGCCCTCAGGGCGTTCCTGGGCTACCATGAGATCCATTATGAGATCATGATCCAGGATCTTCAGGTGGAGTTTCACACATGACTTTAACCTGACATAGAATCTCATGAACATTTTTCGATACATTTTCATCTCTGTTAACTCTCAGGACGTCCTGGATGAGGAGCAGCGCGAGATGACGAGAGCTCGTGTTTTCCAGCCCAGGAGCACTGATGAGTACGACTATGCGCACTACCACACACTGAGCGAGGTTAGATACAGACAAACAGACACCATTTATTCAAAACCTATTCATATTTTCAATAACAATTCAATTTCATTATTTTCATTGCAAATCCTTTTCAGATCAACACCTTCATGGACATGTTGGTGCAGGAGAATCCGAAGCTGGTCAGCAAGATCGTGATCGGACAGAGTTACGAGGGACGTCCATTAAACGTTTTGAAGGTTGGTCATGTTCTCTAGAGGACAGAAGAGTTATAGGAAAGTACAAATGTGAAATATGAAATTAAATTTCTCAGAACTTCTTGTTCCTCCACATCATTGAGTCATTTAATGGATTGTGTACGAGTGTCCGCTGTTTCCTACAGTATCAGATGTTTATCTTCATGTTGATCAAAATATATTTTACTGGTTTCACCTGAATAGTTTTAACCCCCAAAAACATCTCAACATCAATTCACTGTTTATGTCAACCTGTGACTTGCAGCTGTTGCAGAAAACTAATCAACACATTTGGACCAATCAGAATCCAGAATTTAATATCTTAATCCCAAACTAATATGTAAATTCGACGCAGGTGCTCTTCTATCCATCTTTCTTTGTCCATTACACTACTCATTTATTTTTATTTTTTTCCATTCTGTTTTTATCCTGTTAATGACTTCATACTAAACCTGTATAAACCTGTGATTTGAAGGTGTAAAGACGTCTCGTTTCTCCTCGTAGTTCAGCACCGGAGGTACAAAGCGCCCCGGGATCTGGATCGACACCGGGATCCACGCCAGAGAGTGGATCACGCCGGCAAGTGGAACCTGGTTTGCCAAGAAGGTATAAATCGTTCATTTTCTCCACCAAACAAAGCGTAGGGTTTTGGATCTGCTTGTAATCCGTGTCTCTTTGCGCAGATTGTGACGGATTACGGACGTGACCCCGCTCTTACTGCCGTCCTTGACAAGATGGACATTTTCCTGGAGCTTGTCACCAACCCTGACGGATACGAATACACCCACACCAGTGTGAGTCAAGAGAACATCATGTTCTTATACTCAGGAGATCAGGAGATATAAGAATAAATACACTATATGGACAAAGTTTGTGAACACCCGAGCATAAGATTGCTATGTGACGTCTCATGTGACAACGTCTTATTTTACATTTATTCTTATAATGACCTTCTCTAGATCTTGTGGGAAAATAATTTTTGAAGATAAATTCAGCCACAAAGGTGTTAGTAATGTGTAGGTGAGGTGAGGAGGCCTGGGGTGCAGTCAGCATATGGTTCACTTCCCTCTCTAACTCATGTGAACCATATCTTCATGGAGCTGACTTGGTGCCCAGGAACATTGCCATACTACCCCAACAATTGTGCGCCTCCATACTTCTTCTAACAGTTCAGTCATGTGTCCTGATACTTCAGTCTAAAATCCTTTCCTGCTTAAATGCGAATTCAAGTACTGCTAGTGACTCAGAAGATCAGACATCCAGAGGAAGTTCATTCCATCACCTTGGTGCCAGAATAAAGAAGAGTCTTGAAGCAGGCCTTCGTTGTAGATCAAAGAAGGAGCATGGTGCAGAACATGGTCTCAACAAGTGTTGTGATAAAGAACTGAGTTTTGACTGAGGTGGAACTGTTGCTGGTTTTATCACGTGTCTGTATTTTACTGAAGTGTTTACATTTAGGGAGAGTCAAATATTGACTTTTTACTCGACTACATTTAGTGAAATCAGTCGTTCCTTTTTATTAATGAGGATAAAAAACGTAATTGGTGAAACACGCAGCGAGTCACCAATCAGGGTCGAGCGCACGCTCTGTTTTACACGTGTTCTGATTGGCGCTTGGTGCATCTACTGATCACCAACATACAGTTCAGCATCAGTTTAACATCAAGCAGAACATTTAGAGAGGAAAAAATGATGAGGAAACTTCAGACTCGAACTCGCCACCACACACGTGACCTGATTTACATAATTTGTTTTTAAGTAGTTGAAAAGAAGGTTTTGGGTTCATGAACATTGTAATAGAAATCAATCAGTGTTTGAGTCATTAATATCATTCTATTAATAGATCAGTGTGCTGAGAGTCACATTCGAGTCTTTACACATCAACTGAGTTGAGTTAAGAGTCTTGTGATAAAAATGATAATAGGAACATTATAGTTATAATAAATCAGTACTTTGGATACTTTAGTACATTTGAAGGCAAAAACTTTTGTAGTTTTACTCAAGTGAAAGTTTAAAGGGACACTTTTACTCTTACTGGAGTCACATTTTACTGAGTGGAGCTCAACTTTAACTACATGCTTTGTGTATTTCGTCCATCATTGAGTCCATGTTATCCAATCTGATTAGCTGAATCATGATCCATACTGGTTAAAATACTGCTCAACTCACTGATCACTAGAAATGAGTTCTACATAAAGATTGTGCTATTTCTGATTTTAGAATCGCATGTGGCGCAAGACCAGGAGGATAAACTCTGGTTCCTCGTGTTTCGGGGTCGACCCTAACAGGAACTGGGGAACAGGATATGGAGGTACATAAAACATATACAATTCACATCATTGACATCATACAGAAGACCATCTTGGCTGAGATGATCGCTTTGGCCCATTAGGTGCTGGTTCCAGCAGTAACCCGTGCTCTGAGACGTACCGTGGACCAAGTGTTTACTCTGAGTCTGAGGTCAAGTCTATTGTGGATTTCACTAAGTCTCACGGCAATCTCAAGGCTTTCTTGACCATCCACAGTTACTCTCAGATGCTGCTCTACCCCTACGGTGACACCAGCACTCCTTGCGTAGATGAAGCAGAGCTGGTGAGATTTCTGTGGAACAAAATAAATTGCAAAACCTAGTGGTTAGATGTTGGGAGGTAAATTGGTTTTACTTTTGATTCGCAGGATGAACTTGCTTTGAAAGCCACCAGCGATCTGGAGAGTCTGTATGGCACTAAGTACACGTACGGGAGCACCTTCGACACCATCTGTGAGTAACTCAAATCAAGCCAAGCTCGTCCTGCTCTACAACTCCACATCATTCACCCAGTTCATGTGTCTCCGTACAAACCAGTGAAGTCTTAGTGAGGAATAAAACACTGTTATATTCTTTTTGAACATCCCACATTTAGTCTTCATGTGCTGTTTTAGTATCCTTCACTCTTCTGGGAAGATGTTCTATTAGATTTTGTGGAGATTTGTGGAGATTCATTCGGCTTTAAGAGTGTCAGGTACTGATGTATGTGAGGAAACCATCATGTTCATCATGTTAGAGATCTTCCACTCCAACCCATGTAAAGCAGGTCTTCATTCAGCTGGTTTTGTGTACACTGTCATGCTGGAACAGGTTTTGGGTCTCCTAGTTCAAGTGAAGGGAAAATTTCATAATACAGCATCCAAAGACGTCCTACACAATTTAATACATAGTGTAGAAGGTCAGTACTCCACATGATACAATCTGTGACTCGTTTCATTTTAGATCAAGCGAGCGGAGTCACCACAGACTGGGCCTACGATCAGGGCGTCAAGTACTCCTACACCTTCGAGCTGAGAGACAACGGACGATACGGATTTGTCCTTCCTGCAGATCAGATCATCCCGACTGCTCAGGAGACCTGGCTGGCTCTCATGGCCATCATGGAGCACGCCATGAACAACCCATACTGAAGCAGCACCTGGGCTCAGCTCAGAGACACGAATACAGGACCTAATGTGTGACTGCTGTGATTCCCAAATGCACATGCAATACTGAAAACAATAAAAACAACTGTACAAAACGATTCTATTTTATTTATTATTTGAATATTAATGTTCAGTTTCTCCTCCTCGGGCATCATTTTAGAAGTAAAAACCAGACCAACGTTGTGTTTTGCTCAAGGTTTCGAAAATCGAATGTACAAATTCGATTTATTTTTATTTCTCAAGTCATTTTTACAATTAACGGAGTTTCAAAGCAGCTTTACAGAGACAAAGAGTTACAGTTATTAGAAAGTTGAATAAAAGAATGTACAAGTCTGTAATTATCATTTCATCCCTGATGAGTGAACCAGTGGCAACGTAGTGAAGGAAAACCTCCCTGAGGTGGCATGAGGAAAAAACCTTGAGAGGAACCAGATTTGAAAGTGAGCCCATCCTCATCCTCAACACCAAATGCCCATTCAATACAGTTCCATCCATTGTTGAGGTGCTGTTCAGCCGTTTCAAAAATCCATCCTCAAATTTCTTGAGTTGCTCAATAACTTCATAGATCTTTACACTGTTCATGTGGAACCATCACCTAGTCCAATCCCCATCTACTGTTCCTTAAGCAAGTTCCATCATCAACACTGTAGAAGGTCACCATTGCTCTTTAACCTCATTAATCTGCTCCAACACTGGAATTAGAACTGTGTGTGGGCATATTTAGAAGATTGAAGATACCTTCAAATCATTGAAAACAGATCTTGGTTCATGTCATCTCTATCAGTCCTTCTTCTCAAATCATAATAAATAAAATTGTTGTTTTGTTTCAGGTTTATTTCTGTCATGCTTTTCACGATGAACGTTGTTTTAAAGCACTTTTGAATGTTTCATTTCATCAATTCGATCCGTTTTTTGTTTCGTTTATAATAAAAAACTCAAACAGAACAGCGAAGGTGTTTGTGAGGATCCTGAACATCTGATCCTGAAGCTTAATAACGTGCTGTTTTTGTCTGCATGGGCAGGAACGGAGGAAATGTGGGGCAGTTCCAAATAGAATCCTTGATTCACAGTGATGGTGAAATGGTGAAATTCTGTCCTGTGCACCTTCAAGAGAAATGTTTCTTGATTCGACCCCTTTTTCACGGTTAAAGCTGGTCAGAATTCTGGCAGATTTCCAGGTTCTCCACAGACGTTTAAGAGAAATCTCCACATGAGACAAATGAAAGAATTTTAAAGAGGTTCTAGATTTTTTTCTTTTCTGCAGGGTTTTGGTTTGTTGAATTTTTTTGGCGGTCGTTTTGAGAAAGAAATGTCCGCATTGGAGATCTAGAGCTGTGGAGCTCGTAGACGATTATGTAGAGCATGGTGTGAGATGGGGCAGGGTGGGGAGAAGGTTGGCTGTTCTCCAGGAAGTGTTTGACGATGTAGTGCTCGGAAGAACACTGGACTTGCGTGTGACTCCTGTTTCCCTCTCTTGATGATCCATATGGACCGCTAAAGAGAAAAGCCAAAATGTTGGATGAAGCCACTGATGGTTGATCAGTACTTTTATGAAGGTTCCAGGTTTTTCAAGAACCACAAACCCAAATAAGTCAATAAATGGAGAAGAGATTGAAGGTTTTTGTTCATAAAAACAAATATCATATTTTTTTCCCACATTGCAAATTTTTCCACCGTGGTTCTGGTTCCCAGTCCTTTTATCTCACACTGTTTCCTTAAATATCTTCTCTCACACCTGTTCTTTGACCTCCGTATCATAACATTTTCCGTTCCCTGTGTGTACTCAGCTCAGCTATACTTGGCTGACTGACCTCCTGTATTTATCAGCGGTTTTACTAACAGACCGTCCATTTATAAGAGCAGTTTGACTAGAGATATGATGAACCAAGCAACACACACACTTACACACACACACACACACACACACACACACACACACACACACACACACACACACACACACACACACACATTAAGAAACATTTGAGTGTTGAAAAATATACTATATGCCCAAAAGACCTGACTTTTCCAGGTGTATGTGGTTCTTCCCCAAAATGTTCCCTGAAACTTGAAGGCACACAATCGTAGCTTGAAATGTTCCTAGGAGAACTAGAAGAACCAAACCTGTTCAAGCACAAATCCAGCTCCATGAAAATCTTCTGTACATCAGCTGGAGAGGAAGATCTCCTGTATGGAGCTCCAACCCTGTTAAACACCTATGGCATGAATTCTTCGGTCTGACTGAACCCCAGGCCTCCTCACCTCACCTACATCAGTACCCAGTGATATCTGATGGGTTTTTCTGGGCCGTTACAGACTGGACACAGAGACCAAAAGTTAATGTCAATCAATAATACTTTTGAAGTTTCTTCAAAGTCAGTGAATCCTTTGATTGGGAAGATTCATTCCAGATTAATTCCCTTTAATCCACAAAGCAATGGGAAAAGAAAAACGTGTAAAAAGGTGGCGTGAGGTGAAGACTTGGATTCGGTTGTAAATAAAAGCATCTGCCGTCTTCTCACTGAACTTTTTTTTCCCAGCAATAAACAAACACACACGAATACAAAGCACTGATCGAGGAGCAGTTTTTCCTCTTCTACTCCACAAAACACTGAAATGGAACCTGATCCTACATCAGTCGTTCTCGTTCCTTTTCGGTGTCCGAACCTGTCTGAAGGTCTTCCTGAAGGCTCACGTATAAAAGGACACCTGCTGCTTGGAGGGAGCACTTCAGGAAGGAGAATGAGAGGACTTTGGGTTTTTCTGGCTCTGTTTGTTGCCGTTTTTGGCAATGAAACCTTCGAGGGGTAACTTTTTCATTTAAAAAAGGGGAATTTGAAGTGTCCTACACAGGATAGACTGTGAAATCCATCTGTACTCATTTCTAGTTTGTTTTAATGGCAGATAAAAAAAAACAACAACAACATTTTGCTCTATTTAAGAGATTTTTCTGGAAATAAGGAAAAAAAAATCATTTATTGAAATGCTATCGGAAATACTGCATACATTTGAGTATTTTCCACACAGATTTTCCACATCTATTGCAGTGAGATATGGTTAAAGCTGACATCCAGAACAGTTTCTCCATCTGGATCATTTCTAGACATGAAAACACAGAATGGAAATGCCATTAATAGCCTGATGACTGATCACACTTGTGTTCTGATAGACACCAGGTCCTTCGGATCACTCCTGTAGATGAGGCTCATCTCAGTCTCCTGAAGGAACTCTCGGAGAACGAGCAGCTCGGGGTACAATTCCTGAAGGACATTCAGAATTCCATAATTATCCGACAGATTTTGGTCAAAATATTCAGAAGAACTAGAATTTCTTAGATTCTTATTTCTTCTATTGTGTGTGTGTGTGTGTGTGTGTGTGTGTGTGTGTGTGTGTGTGTAGCTGGATTTCTGGAGGGAACCTGTTGACGTGTCACTCCCCGTTGACGTCCGTGTTCCCTTCCCCAGCCTGCAGGCCGTCAGAGCGTTCCTGGGATACCATGAGATCCATTATGAGATCATGATCCAGGATCTTCAGGTAGAGTTTAACTGAGTTTCACTTTTACACTTATTTCTTCACCGATTGTAAAACCATCCTCTCGCCTTCAGGATCTTCTCAACGAAGAGCAGGGTGAGATGTTGAGATTTAGGGGTCTCCAGCCAAGAAGCACCGATGATTTTACCTACGCCAGCTACCACACGCCAGACGAGGTCAGTGAGATCAGACTTCCACACACACAATGAACACATTGTGGTTTCTATTAACTTGTGGTTTATTCAGTGTTTATGGAAGGAGTCTTCAGTTTTAGGGTTTCTGTAAGGAGAAAGATTTTCCTTTTTTAATGGTGGGAAACACAAGGAGAGACCGACACAAAAAGGGTAAAAAGAGAGAGAAGATTTATTAAATAAAATTAAGAGACAATAAGAGACTGAAAAGGGCAAATAGAGAGACAAAGAGAGCAAGAAAAAAAAAGAGGGATAGGATTGTTATTAAACTGAGAGACGGACAGAAAGAGACTAAACTGGGGAATAAGAGAGAGAGAGAGAGAGAGAGAGAGAGAGAGAGAGAGAGAGAGAGAGAGAGAGAGAGAGAATAAATGAACTAAGAATTGTTGATATAAGAAACAGGGGGGGAGACAGAATAGAGAGAGAGACAGACAAAGAAAGAAAGAAAGAAAGAAAGAAAGAAAGAAAGAAAGAAAGAAAGAAAGAAAGAAAGAAAGAAACTCAGATACACAGGGAAAAAAAGAAAAAGAGAGAGAAAGAGAGAAACAGATAAAAAAAGAGAGAAATTAAAAAGACAAAGAACTGATTAATTGTTGAAGAAGAAGAAAGAAAGAAAGAAAGAAAGAAAGAAAGAATGAAAAAATGAAAGAAAGAAAGAAATACTAACAGACAGACAGGCATACATATAGACAGACAGACAGACAGACAGACAGACAGACAGTAATTGTATGAAAGGAGTCTCACTGCCAGTCAGCTTCTGTGAGGAATTAATATTTAGTGGTTTTTTTGTTTATTACCTTCAAGAGAGAGAAATAAAGTTACAACCTTTAATGTAACAATAAATGGATAAAAATCGTATTGTATTGTAAGAAAACTGGAAAGTGTTTGCAAATTGCTGCTGTTAAAAAAACGAGGAGTAAAAGAGCAACAGCAGCAGTGTTGGATTTCATCCATGCAGAATTTAAAGCCGTGCCCAGTTTCAGAAACGAACTCATCAGAGACTCTAAATCTCCACCTGTTTTCCAGATCAACAGCTTCATGGACATGTTGGTGCAGGAGAACCCTGGATTCGTTAGCAAGATCGTGATCGGACAGAGTTACGAGGGACGTCCACTCAATGTTCTGAAAGTGAGTCACATAACAACACTGACACGTGGAAGCGTTTGAGCTGATGACATCGGATTAACTGCACACCGCATTAGTGCACAGGGTTTATTGATAATTACCCCCTGGGCAGGGTGAATGCTGGATTCTGATTGGCTGGAAGATCAGCCAATCAGATTTTAAAAAGTCTCTAATTCCTATTTATTGTGCAATGCAAATAATTGTAATCTTCTGGCACTACTTTATCTCTGGGTGTGATTTGGAACAGCAGAATTCTAGATGAAATGAGATGTATATAAAATGCATAATTTAGATTTATTCAGTCAGTTTTGCGCTGCAAACATCGGTGACATAATTTAATTGTCAAAGTTAGGATGTGACCATGGTATTAGGTGATAATCCATGGCTAGTAAATTATTGTCATGCTCCCTGCTTCACCTTCAACATGATGGAACACCTCACCTAGCCCTGGTTTCTCACTTACATCATGTTGAAACATCTAATTACCACCAATTCATCCGGGTGGCAATGAAGGTCTCGTGTATCTTGTACAACCCCAATTCCCCAAAAGCTGGAACGCTGTGTAATTTGTAAATAAAACACAATTGCAATCTCATAAATCTATATTTTATTCACAATAAAACCAACAAGCATATGAAATGTTTAAAGTGAGAATAAAAACCATTTTAAGAAAAAGAATTTGAATTTATTGGCTGCAACACGTCTCAAAAAAAGCTGGGACAGGACCATCCTTACAGGACCATGTTTACCACTGTGTAGCATCGTCTTCTGTCCGTACACATCTGGTAACTGAAAGGAGCAGTTGCTGAAGTTTTGGGAGAGGAATGTAGTCCTATATGTGTTTTATACAGCATTGTGGCTGCTTAGCAGTTCTGGTTGTTCTTTGTTGTATTTTTTGTTTCACAATGCACCAAATGCAAATAGTGAAAGGTCTAGACTGCAGGCAACATGCACATGCGACGGGTTGCAGCCAACAAATTCAAAAATAAATTATTTCTTTAAAATGGTAAATTTCCTCGAGATATGGGTTGATACGATTTACAATTCATCGCATTCTGTTTTTATTTACGTTTTACACAGTGTCCAAACTTTTTAGTAATTGGATTATTGATGTATTTTTTATTTTATTTTTTTCATATAGTTCAGCACTGGCGCTAAACGACCTGGCCTCTGGATCGACACTGGTATTCACTCCAGAGAATGGGTGACTCAAGCTAGCGGAACCTGGTTTGCCAAAAAGGTTCGCCTCAACAGTTTTCTGCTTCATACTCTGTATATTCCAGCGGCATGTGGAAGCATGTGTGTGTTTAGAATTTAGCTTTAAGGTCACATCGCATTCTTGTGTAGATTGTGACAGATTATGGACGTGACGCAGAACTGACTGACATCCTCAACAAGTACGACATCTTCCTGGAGATCATCACCAATCCTGATGGATTCCAGTTTACCCACAGCAGCGTAAGTGGAAACAAAATTTACACACACATACACACACACACACACACACACACACACAGACCTTGCTGTTTTTTGCAGTTTAATTATTTAATCAAGGATCGGGTCTGAGCCCTTTCCTGTTTGCAGCGGTGATGGACAGGTTGAAGGACGAGGTCAGACAGGAGTCTCCATGGATTACGATGTTTGCGGATGATATTGTGATTTGTGGTAAAATTAGGGAGCAGGTTGAGAAGAGCCTGGAGAGGTGGAGGTACGCGCTGGAGAGAAGGGGAATGAAAGTCAGTAGGAGTAAGACAGAGTACATGTGTGTGAATGAGAGGGAGGGCAGTGGAGTGGTGCGGTTGCAGGGAGAAGAGGTGGAGAAGGTGGAGGAGTTCAGGTACCTGGGGTCAACAGTGCAAAGTAATGGAGAGTGTGTTAGAGAAGTGAAGAAAAGAGTGCAGGCAGGGTGGAGTGGGTGGAGAAGAGTGATAGCAGGAGTGATTTGTGATAGAAGAGTATCTGTGAGAGTGAAAGGGAAAGTTTATAGGACTGTGGTGAGACCTGAGATGTTGTATGGATTAGAGACAGTGGCATTGAGTAAAAGACAGGAGGTGGAGCTGGAGGTAGCGGAGCTGAAGATGTTGGGAGTGATGACGATGGACAGGATTAGAAATGAGTTTATTAGAGGGACAGCACATGTATGGAGACGGCTGATCCGCTGTGGCGACCCCTAATGGGAGAAGCCGAAATAAGAAGAATTATTTAAACATGTATTCAAGTTAGCTTTAGTATCACCCCAGTTTTTGATCTGATCCATTGCTGGTTACATCAGTTGAGGTTGCCTCTGATATTTCTCGCAGCGGGAGATGGTAGCTTAATGGTTTGAAGGTCATGATTTCAAATCCGAGCCACACCAAGATTCCGTAACTGAGCAAGGGGGAGGAGATAAACCTACGTCGCTCTGTGAAATTACATCTACCAAATGCCATAAATGTAAACTTTTTTCACAGAACCGCATGTGGCGTAAGACGAGGAAGCCCAACCCTGGATCAAGCTGCGTTGGAGTCGATCCCAACAGGAACTGGGATGCTGGATTTGGAGGTATATATATATATATATATATACACATTTGACTAAAAGACAGGAGGTGGAGCTGGAGGTGGCAGAGTTAAAGATGCTGTGATTTTCATTAGGATTAACAAGGATGGACAGGATTAGAAACTAGTTTGTTAGAGGGACAGCGCATGTAGGACGTTATGGAGACAAGGTGAGGGAGGTGAGATTGAGATGGTTTAAACATGTGCAGAGGAGGGACATGGGGTATATCAGTAGGAGAACGCTGAGGATGGAGCAACCAGGAAGGAGGAAAAGAGGAAGACCAAGGAGGAGGTTTATGGATGTGGTGAGGGAAGACATGCAGGTAGTTGGTTTGAAAGAGGCAGATGTAGAGGACAGGGTAGTATGGAGACGATGATCTGCTGTGGCGCCCCCTAATGGGAGCAGCAGAAAGAAGAAAACGAGGTACACTACATACACTTTCTAGACAAGAATATTGGGACACCTGACTTTTTCAGCCATATGATATTTTTTCACTTGAACTAGGAGACCCAAACCTGTTCCAGCATGACAATTTCCCTGTGCACTAAGTCATCTCCATGAAGATCTGCTTTACATGGCGCTATAGAGCTCCAACCCTTTTAAACACCTTTGGGATGAATTGGAACGGCATCCCAGGCCTCCTCACCTCACCTACATCAGTACCCGAGTTTACTAACACCCTTGTAGCTGAATGAATTTCCACAAAATCTAGTGGAACATCTGCTCTGAAAAGTCAAAGTTCTTAAAAGAGAGAATAAATGGAATGAGATGTTCAAAAAGAACTACAAGTGTGCACACAGTTTAGTCTCATGATAATATTTATATGTGAGTCTAAATACTGGATTGTGAATGGCTGGAAGTTCAATAAAATAAAAAAACGCTGAAATGAAAGGAATTTATCTTCAGGCGCCGGCGCTAGCAGTAGCCCCTGCAGTGAGACGTACCGTGGACCGAAAGCTAACTCGGAACCCGAGGTCAAGTCCATTGTTGACTTTGTTACATCTCACGGCCAGATTAAAGCCTTCGTGTCCATCCACAGCTACTCTCAGATGCTCCTCTACCCCTACGGCTACACCAGAACTCCCTGCAAGGACCAGGCAGAGCTGGTGAGATGTCCAGACCTTCACAACATGATTTGTATATAAATAAATATGGCTTTGTCTGATAAAGTTGTAACTGTTTTTTTTCTCGCAGCATGAACTTGCGAAGAAAGCTGTCAGTGACCTGAGCAGCCTGTATAACACTCAGTACAGATACGGCAGCATCATCAACACCATCTGTATGTACACTGCTACAATCATGATGTTCTCAGGAAATATATACATATAAAAATATATATCCTCTGTTTTGTTTTTTAAAACTTGATAAGATCAGGCAGTAAAACAGGAAGTGAGTTCTTTTTGTATAACTTTGAATGTTTTAGCTAGTTTTCCAAACGTTTAGCTAGTAACCCAAACCTGTCCATGTTGGGTTTCTCCAGGTTGCTCAGTTTTCCAAACCCAGTTATGTTTAGAGTGAAATTAATACGTCATTGTCATTTTTCCACTCAGACCAAGCGAGCGGAGGCACCATTGACTGGACCTACAACCAGGGCATCAAGTACTCCTACACCTTCGAGCTGAGAGACACCGGACGATACGGATTCATCCTGCCAGCCAATCAGATCATCCCGACTGCTCAGGAGACCTGGCTGGCCCTCATGGCCATCATGAAGCACACCAAGAACAACCCGTACTGAACCAGCAGCATCGTTAATCAATAATAATAACAAATTTGTGACTTTGATACGGGATGTTATTCTGATTTCTGTCATTTACAGCAATAAACATAATAATGTGCAAAAAAATAGTTTCTTAAAGAAAATCACAAACACTTTTCAGAACTGAGAAGACAGGGGTTCAAATCTAATGCTTAAGGTAAATAGCAGACGAGGCATCTGATCTAATTCAACATTCTTCAAATCCAAAATGGAAATCAAGAACCTTAATATTGTGTTGGTCCCCTTTTGCTGCTAAAACTGTCGTGACCTGTCGAGCATGAGCAGCATGAACTTCTTCAGCAGTTTGAGCTACAGGAGCTCGTCTATTGGATCGGACCACACGGACACGGTCCTCACGTGCATCAATGATCCTCGTCCCCCACAACCCTGTCGCCGGTTCACCACTGTTCCTTCCTTGGAGCACTTTTGATAGATTCTGACCACTGCAGACCAGGAACATCTCACAAGAGCTGCAGTTTTGGAGACGCTCACACCCAGACGTCTAGACGTCACAATTTGTCAAACTCGCTCAAATCCTTAAACATTTTTCCTGCTTCTAACATCAACTTCGAGGACAAAATGTTCACTTGCTGCCTAAAAAATAAATCCACCCACCAACAAGTGCCATGATGAAGAGATCATCAGTGTTCTTCACTTTACCGCACATGATGTCAGAAGGTTATACCTGATCAGCGTATAACAGCTTTGAACTAGCATTAGGTGTATCCTTAATCCTATCTGTAATTCTTTTTAGGATTGACCTCCAAGCAAGAGAACAAGCCCAAGAGAGTACACCAATATCTGGTTAAATGTAAAAAGTTCGAAATGAATACATAAAAATATATAAGCTGGGAACTAAAAGAAACATTTTAGCCAGAAATAGAGCTCCAAAGGGGGTAAACTGGCCACCATGTGGTTTAACAGCTAGTGACAAGAGCTTTTTAATGGTTATAATGAGCCATGTGTTCATTAGACATGGGCCTACTGGGGTCTTCACTCGTGCAGACAATTCCTGTATATGTCTGGGAATGATGCAAGCTGTCCATGAAAGAACGTAACCAGGCCACCATTTTCACCACCATTTCCATCTCCTGGTAGATCTCCATTGGGTGATTTGGGGTTTGTCCTTATGAAGTGTCCAGTCAGAACTCCTGAAACTATTATAGAGTAATAAAATTACCCTTATTTCTGTACAGCTATTGATTTAACAGCTGTTAGGATGGAGACCGTAAAGTAAACTGAGAACTTTAATCCAAACCACTGAGCTCCTGCTTCACTCCAAAAACCCAGTACTGTGACACCAACACCGCAGACCCGACCCGTTCGCCGATCTTTTGAGTCTTTGAGTCTTATACATCCCTGAAAAATTCATTTACTGTGCAAAATTAATGTTTTATTCGACATTAAATATACAAAAAAAGATCACATCAGGTAGTTTGCGTTTGTAACATCATCAGCGAAAACGTGAATATGATGAGTGTCAGTGCAACTGAGATCCTCTGTGGAAGAAACACACAAACACACTTCCACACACACACACACACTTCCACGCCAAGGCTTCGTAGTGCACTTTCACTTTCACAGATACGGTAAATTCCTTCATTTCGTTCTCGTTCTTCACGAAGCTGCACAGGAACGGACACCTACTGTAATACTAAATGACGTCTGGCCGACGAAGTCGTCTAAAGAACTTTGTGACGTTCCGCACCATTTTAGGATCTTCTCTGTTTTACATCCGACGCTCCGTTGAAGCCATTCTTCCCTTTAAATTCATGAGTTGAGGTACAAATGAGTAAAGATCTCACTGAATAATGAAAATTATGAAGCTGATTATGATTACTCATATACCATATGGACAGAGTATTGGGACACCTGACTTTTCCAGTCGTATGGGGTCTTTTCGAAGACGTCTCTGGATTCTGTAGCATGAAATCTTCCCCTTAACTTGACCTAGGAGACCCAAAACCTGTTCCAGTGTGACAATTGAGCGCAAAGTCAGCTCCATGATCTGCTTTGCATGGGTTGGAGTGGAAGATCTGCTGACTCCAAACCTACTGAACACTTTCAGGATGGCACCCCAGGCCTCACCTACCTTGTAGCTCGCAAAGATCTCAGCAGAATCTAGTGGAACATCTTCTCAGAAAAAAGGAGGGTATTATGACCTTAAATGGTGACTAAAAGTGGAAGAAGATGTTCAAAAAGAAGCACTTGTGTGTCCACAAATGTTCGTCCAATGTGTTCATAGTGTCCATATAGGACTTGAAAACTATCCAGTTCATCCTAAACGTTTTATTAAAGTGTAACAGCTGTTTATTATCAACATATTATCAATGGAGGAGTGGCAGCTCAGAGGTTCAGGCTCTGGGTTACTGATCAGAAGTTCGGGGGTTCGAACCTCAGCATAGCCAAGCTGTCACTCTTGGGCCCCTTGGGAAAGGCCCTTAACCCTTTGTGCTCCAGGGGTCTGTATCATAGCTGACCATGCGCTCTGACCCCAGCTTCTGAGCCAGTTGGGATATGCGACGAAAAGAATTTCGCTGTGCTGTAACGTATGTGACAAATGAAGGCTCTTCTTCTACGTTCACAAACTGAGTGGAAACACTGCAGTGTCTCTTTAAAACTCTTAAGGGGAAGATCTGTTTAAATCAAACGCACCAGAACTGAGACATTTACACTATTTACACTATTTTCACTTAACTAAACGGTTACGCTATAACCCTTTAGTTAAGGCCAGCGGTGTGCAGGTCATCACGAGGTCTCCTGATGTAAAGTGGTGATGATGAAGGTCGGAGGTTATTTCCAGGGTCGAGTGCTCTGTGACCGTGCAGAATCGGAGCCGAGCCGACTGCTCCGAGCGCTGGATATTTTAGAGCTAGCGCTGCTGGTGGACATCCTCGTGCTCAAACGACCTGGAAAGAGACAAAGAGACAGAATACACAATAGAGAGAGAGAAAGAGAGACACATCAAGGAGCTGATCGACTTGAAGGGAAAATACGTTTCTTCAGAGGTCACGACTAGAGTTTGACTGATTCATTGTATTTTCCTGATTAATCAGCACTGATAGTTTTTCCGGGTTGCGTCTTTTGCTGGATCGGCTGAAAAGTTCCGCTGTTGTTATAGGGGGTGGTATTTTTTTTATACCACCTTGTACAGTACGAGAGCGGCCTCTAGAGGCAAATCGCTGACGACACGTGCCATTTGAGGGCATGCTTTACGAGGAGCCGTGTCTGAATCCACATGTCTAAGAGTGAAGTACTACTTTTAAAAAGCGAGGAAACCCTGTAAATGTGAGATAACAGTAGTGATGCTGTCACCAGGAGGTTCTGGATAGTAAGGTTTGGATGAGAACTGGATCACTCACTGCTGTTCGCGCTGGGTACGAGCGCCTCGTCCAGGAACAGCTGGATGTTGTTGAGGTCATCGGAGGTGAAACGCCACTTGTTTTCCGCTGGCTTCTGCGGCTGACGGGGCGTTGAGCGCTTCCGGGCCGAGGATCCGTTCGGAGATGAAAGACAGGTTTGGGGAAAAGAACCGGTGGTCAATCCTTCTGGAAACTTCTGGGCGATCACCTTCAAGCCTTGTAGAGGAGAAGCAAATGAAAGGAAAAGGTTTATTATAATGGAGGGTTTGGATTTACTCTGACGCGTGACAAGGACGGGTCGAGATCTTGCCTCCGGAGAGCATGAAGAGATTCTCGAAGCCTCTCTCGCACATGATGGTGGCCGCCTGGCCGGCTATCCGCTCGTCCTCATCGTACAGGATGATGATCTTCCCCTGAGCGTTTCTCTGTTCAACCAGGTCAAGGATTTGGGATTGGGATTATGTAAGATTGATGTGGGTTTTTTTTTTGTTTATCTCATTCCACATTTTGATCCATTTCCATGTTATAAGAAGCTTCACTCTCCTGGGAAGATGTTCCACAAGATTTTGTGGAGAGTTGTGCTCTTCTGGGATCGCCCAATTGACTCTGGAGGAGCACAAATCTCCACAAAATCAAATCAAACATCTTCCCAGAAGAGTGGATCTTCTTATAACATGGACGTGAGAACTAAATGTGGAAAGAGATGTTAAAAAAAACACATCAAATCCTCTCGAATCCTCCACAAACTTTAGTAGCGTCGGTACAAAGTGTTCTGTAAAATACATCAAAACTACACTTTGACCCCCATAATGATTTTTTAAGACCCCACAGAGGGGGAAAGGATACATAATCGAGAACTTCCTTGGTGTAAGGATTCATCGTCCTCGAGAGAGTCGCAATGGGATAACTGTGTGCTGGAGAGAGAGAGAGAGAGAGAGAGAGAGAGAGAGAGAGAGAGAGAGAGAGAGAGAGAGAGAGAGAGAGA
>MU551706.1:1267910-1313196 GCA_024362625.1 Silurus asotus
GAGAGGGGGGGTGGGGGGGGGGGGTATCTAATGGATATCTGATTACACTGTGGTCAGGTGTAACGCAACCCGGGGTCCAGAGAACTGGGCTCTATCTGACCTGGGCTCTTTGTGCATGTGTAGTGGGGGGAGTGAGGGAGAGGATCTGATCAGGTATCTTTCATTACAACAAAAAAAAGAAAGGAAGAATAAAAGAATTGGAGGAAGAAATAGAAAGAAATGCAAGAAAATACATCGTTAAAAGACAAAGAAAGAAAGAAATTCGAAGTGGATAATTATGGTGTTTATCACGTTGTGTGTGTGTGTGTGTGTGTGTGTGTGTGTGTGTGTATACACCTCAGTAATGTTGTGTAGATAGAAAGGGTTTTACCTCTGAAGCGTGGATCTTGGCGAGAACGTCGCGTCGCCGGAATCGTCTGTGTCGGGAAGTTGGACGGGTCGAGGGCCGGAGCGGGAAGAACCGTCGGTCCGATCCGAAACGCCGTCTCCTCCTGCCGTCTCTGAAGCAACATCTGTCGTAAAACAATTTCGAGAAGATCCAAATCAGGAGTTGAGTTTTCACTGTTCTCACAGCAAAACTATTGGGACACCTGACTTTTCCAGCCATATGAGTTTGTATGGCTCCAGTTGGAGGCACAAAAGTTGGAGGCACAAAATTGTATAAACCCTATTGAACACCTGCACCCAAGGCCTCCTCACCTCACCTACATCAGCACCTGACTTCCTTTACACCCTTTGTGCCTTGAATGGGCACAAAATCTCCACAAAATCTAGTAGAACATCTTCCCTGAAGACTGAAGATCAGCAAGTGGAGACTAAATGTGGAATGTCATGTTCAAAAAGAAGCTCATACCAATTTTATATTCAGGTGTCCACAAACATTTGGCCATGCAGTGTATCTGCTGTTACTATAGAAAAGAAGAAAAAAAAGTGGACCTTCTAGTGTAGGTTCTTCATCCATCATGCTCTCGTTCAGGTCCGAGACTGAGGCCACTTGGAGCAGCTGAAAGGGAGAAAACAGAATAACTTTTAGTGAGTGACTTTAATGAGGAGGAGGAACTAATCATGGAGAAAATAAACACACACACACACACACACACACACACACACAGAGGAAACTCACCAGCTGAGCAAACGTTGTCACTTTGAGCCTCTTAAAAAGCTCGTCTTTTTTATATCTGTAATCTGAAACACAATCAAATTGTCATAATCTCAATTTAATAAATAATAAATATGGTGTTGCGTTTGTTCTCTTTATATTTGTGGCTGCATGATGGCAAGAGTGAGGGTGAAGGGTGAGGGTGAGGGTGAGGGTGAGGATCTGATCAGATTTACCACATTACAATAAACAACTAAAGAAGAACTAAAGAAAAAAATGGGGGAAAAAAAAGAATTGAAAAAGAAATGCAGGAAAAAAGTCTAAATAAAAAGACAAAGAAAGAAAGAAAGAAAGAAAGAAAGAAAGAAAGAAAGAAAGAAAGAAAGAAAGAAAGAAAGAAAGAAAAAAGAAAGAAAAAAGAAAGAAAGAAAGAAACAAAAATGCAGAGAAAAAAGACAAACCAGGGAGGAAGGAAGGAAGGAAGGAAGGACAGAAGGGAAAAAAGAAACTAAAGAGGCAAATAAACAAACACATAAGTGACATAAAAAATGCAGAAGACACGAAGAAAGACAAATTAAGAAAAGAAAGAATGAAAGACAATAAAGAAGGAGGGAGGAGGAAAGGATGAGAGAAAGGAAGGCAGGGAGGGAGGACAGAACAAACTAAAGAGACAGATCAATAAATAAATAAGTGATGGAGGGAAAGAAGGAAGGCAAGAAAGAAAGAAAGAGAAAGAAAGAAAGAAAGAAAGAAAGAAAAGCAGAGAAAAAAGACAAACTAGAAACAAAGGTAGGGACAGCAGGGAAAAAAGAAACTAAAAAAATTATACAAACAAACAAACAAATAAATAAAAGAGCGACAGATGAAATTGCAGGAAAGACAAATTAAGATATGAAAGAAAGAAGAAAGAAAAGAATGATGATAAAAAAGGAGGAAAGAGAAAGGAAGGAAGGTGGGCAGGAAGGGTAACATGTCCAACTAGAGAGACAGATAAATAAATGAATAAATAAATAAATAAATAAATAAATAAATAAATAAGCAACAGAAGAAAATAAAGAGACCACAGAAAGAAAGAAAGAAAGAAAGAAAGAAAGAAAGAAAGAAAGAAAGAAAGAAAGAAAGAAAGAAAGAAAGAGTGTTGCATTTGTTGTATTTTTATTTGAAAATAAAACAAAGAATTTATGAAATCAGTGTAATGATTATGTTTAAAATCAATTTGGTAAAATATAAAAGTCGCGTCATTTCTAGTTTCCTTTGATCTTATTATTTGAGTTTGTGTTTCTCCTGAAGATTCCGGATACAAGAAAATTGGGTAAAAACTGCGCTGTAGGGCCTCGATCCTATTTTATATTGTGAGATTTTATCAAATTAAACGAGAAAACAAAAAGATTTAATTATAAACAATGAAATAAAAGAAAAGCAATGAATCCGTCGTTTTCTCTTGTTAGTTCTCAGTTTTCCTGCGTTCAGATGTGAAATAAAGGAATGAAGGTGCCGGAATTCCTGCTCGTTTTCACGCTAGTGCACAAACCTTTCTTCAATCTCGTCTCGTTCTGCTCAGATATTTCCTCCTCCCCGGGGTCCTGACCGTCTCTGTTCCCCCCCACGTATAGTTTAAAAGCCTCGCTAAATACACCGTGAATAACTGAGTGACAGCCTGACCGGCATCTCCCACACTTTCCCTACGCTTCACTTCCCAATTTATTCACAAGAGCCTTTAACAGAATTCCCTCCTAACCTGCTCGAGCGTCTGCCTTTTACTCAGAGCTACAAACAAACAAACAAACAAACAAACAAACAAAGCAAAAAGAAATAAAGATGTGGCAATAGTGTGTGTGTGTGTGTGTGTGTGTGTGTGTGCATGTGTGTGTGTTTGTGTGTGTGTGTGGTGAAGGTGTGTGTTTGAGGTGTTGGTGTGTGATGGTGTCTGTGCAATGTTGGTGTGTGATGGTGTGTGTATTGTTGGTGAGTGATGGTGTGTGTGTGATGATGGTGTGTGTGTGTGTGTGTGTGTGTGTGTGTGTGTGTGTGTGTGTCCTGTACAGAAAGTGTAGTGAGTCACACTCACTTCTCTTCAGGTCCTCCAGTCTCTCCATGTACTTTGTCAGGCTCGACCCTGTAAAACACACACCCTAGTTTGCACATAATACCACACTGACACCAACACTAAACCCAACACTGACCACAGTCCCAACACCAACACTAACCACAACACTGACCCCAGTCCCAAACTCAACACCAACACCAACACTGACCCCAGTCCCAAACTCAACACCAACACTAACCGACCCCAGTCCCAAACTCAACACCAACACCAACACTGACCCCAGTCCCAAACTCAACACCAACACTAACCCCAGTCCCACACTCAACACCAACACTAACCCCAACACTGACCCCAGTCCACCCTTAACACTAACCCTAATCCCAACACTGACCCCAGTCCCAACCTCAACACTAACCCCAACACTGACCCCAGTCCCAACACCAACACTAACCCCAACACTGACCCCAGTCCCAACACTAACCCCAACACTGACCCCAGTCCCAAACTCAACACTAACCCCAACACTGACCCCAGTCCCATACTTAACACTAACACTAACCCCAACACTGACCCAAGCCCCAAACTCAACACTAACCCCAACACTGACCCTGGCCCCAACTTAACACTAACCCCAACACTAACCCCAACACTGACCCCAGTTCCAACCTCAACACTACCATTAACCCCAACACTGACCCCAGCCCCAAACTCAACAATAATACTAACCCCCTAACTGACCCTATTCCCAACACTAACACTAACACTAACCCCCAACACTTACCCCTACCCTAACAAACAAACAATCCAAACTCACCTGTATCAAGTTTTGACCTGACATGCTGATATTTGGGGTTCTGGGGGATTCGTTTCTTCAAGTACTGCAACAAAATACAATCATTTATTCAATCAGAAAGCAGTGAATGATGTTTATGACTCAACGCGAACATCTGTTTGATCTACACGATCAGACGTAACATCATGACCACCTGCATAATATTGTGTTGGTCCCTTTTTACTGCTAAAACAGTCGTGACCCATCGATCATCAACAGCATGACCTTCTTCATCAGAGCTACAGGAGCTCGTCTGTTAGATCGGACCACACGGACCGGCCTTCACTCCTCACATGCATCAATTATTCTCATCCCCCACGACCCTGTCGCCGGTTCACCACTGTTCCTTCCTTGGAGCACTTTTGATAAATTCTGACCACTGCAGACCAGGAACATCTCACAAGAGCTGCAGTTTGGGAGATGTTCTGACCCAGACGTCTAGACGTCACAATTTATCAAACTGAAGAGATCATCGGTGTTATAATGTTATAATGTCATGATGTTATAATGTCATGCCTGATGCTCTCTCACGTGACTGAGCAGCAACTTTTTCAATACAGTGCACCATGTAGTGAACAGGGCAGTATGATTTTAGGGCAGTATGATTTTGGGGCAGTAGTGAATTTGGGACAGGGCCCGATTCTGACAGCTATAAGGGCTGTGTCCTAATTTGTCTGCAACAGTGCATTATGGGTGTATGGTTTTGGGATATTTCTGCTGCATGCATGTGCGTTTATATTTCACACTTTCAGATAGAAACCTGAATATTCATGAAGATAAACTGCAGGCTGACGTCAACAAAACACCGTTAACCTGCAGCTAGCAATCAGCTAACGCTCATTAAACCTCGTTTCTTTCACGCAATCCGAATTAAATAGTAATAATATAATATAATACACTATGACATAATAATCATTCCAACCTTTGGGTCGCCAATATTTCTCTTCGACGACATCTTTAAAGCAGAAAGAGAGAAAGAAGGAGAGAGAGAGAGCGAGACTGCGCCCTCGCTTAGCCTGCGATTAAACTCATACAGCAGTCGCCCCTCCCTTCCCGTGGTCTCGCCTGAGCAACGGTCTTGCTCATTGGTCTGCGCTCACAGTGGTGACCAATCAAAGACGCCGACGTTGGGACGCGCGCAGGATTGACTTCCAACCGCCTGCAAATGTTTTCAAGCAACAGTTGCTAAGCAACCACGGCGTGCACCGCTACGAGAGCGTGCAACAAGATCTCCACCCCCTGAAGCTGGCGGCAATCATGTGTTGCCAGATCCTCATCTTTAAATACCCGTAAATTATTCTTTGTGGTCCGCAAGAAAATAATATTTAAAGTTAAGTCGATATAAAACATATAGAATCTGATCTTAGAAACGATAATATACGCATTCTGAAATTCTTTAATAATACATTCTGAGCACACATTTATCTTGTTGTGCACGAGTTTATACAATATTTACGAAACGGTGTTTTAATTTAGCTGTCGATTTATATTATAATACATTTTTACAAGCCGAACATGAACTATTGAATAAAATATATTTTTTATTTCTGATAAAAAAAATTTATCATGGTGTTAAACATTCGATTTGGGTACTTTGTTTGGTTTGGGGGAATTTGTGATCCGTATTTGGCAACCCTGCATTATCCCTCATATGAAGTGCTCTTGCTCGTTAGCGGTGTATTTATCTGAACTTTGAATGAACTATTACGCATTTTTAAACACGAGCTATATCAGAATAAACACGAATAAATAAACACTACTGCATTAAAGTAATTTAGATCGCTTCTGGATCTAATCTAGTTTGATTGAGCATGCCTGATGAGACTGGACAAAACGGAAACCTGAGCATGAGCTCTCTTGACCGCGTGAGTAATCTATATTATTATCCATACAACATTAAGGTAATTTATTTGTATTAGTAAACGAGGTCGATACAATGCGTACATTGCTGTTATTAATTTTATTTATTCACAAAAAAAACCCAATCCGAATCGATTTTTCTGTGTGTGATTGCTTGTGGCTGTTTTGGGATTAAAACGGCGGCTTGTTTGACGGATGTGGCGGAAGTGAAGTTTTCAAATATAAAAAATGGCTTTCTTTTTGTTTTTAAACGTTTCAGACACATGATAGAAGTTTTAATTTATTCGTTTTTAGATAGATAGATTGGACAAATGGCGTCTGTTATGGTAAGTAAGTAAAATATCCGTTTCTATCTGTTTATTTTGTATATATATTATTGGTAACGGTTATCCAATAAGATTAGTGTAAACTCGGATTGCTGCTGGAACATGGGATCATTTACAAAAACATGTCTTGAGTACGTTAATGTATAACAACAGGCAATACAACTAAGTGCTCTGCTGCACAAACTAAAACAGCGATGTGTCGTTTGGGACTAAGTCGACTCTTTGAGCGAACGTTGGGAGTCGACTCACTTTCACGAGTCATTTTATTATACAGGCGTTGATGGTACACTTGTGGTTTTCTGTTACTATGGAAACGTCCACTCAGTCCATATATGTTAATTGAAAGCCTTTTCTTTTCTTTTTTTTAACACCAGAGTTGGTTAGAATGTGTCCAAATAAAAGTCGACTCTTATTGATTCCCTGAATGGAGTAATTCTACTCACTTATTTCTAATTCTTACACCGCTTCTATTTTAAGTTGTTATTTTCCATAGATATCATTATGGTTAATGTGCAAATGAATAGGAAGTATGATTTCGTTACTCGTTAGTAGAAAGGAGGCTCGGGTATAAAAATGCGACCCAGCCTGCTCTGGATGTTTTCTTTAGTCCAGCTCAGGGATATTTTGTCTCTCAGGAGGATCCGACCCTGGCGAGGCATTTTAAAGGCCACAAAGATGCAGTGACATGTTCAGATTTCAGTCCCACCAACAAGCAGCTGGGTATGTAGAGAGTATGATGATATCTCCTGTGTGTTGTCATCAATCTATCGTCTTTCCTGACCACAAACATACTACTATTAAATATCTTTGTGTGAGTTAAACTGTGCAATAAGCTTTTTTTCTGTTATCCAGCTACTGGCTCGGCCGACAAGACCCTCATGATATGGAATCTCAGCCCCAAATCCAGAGCGTTCCGGTTCGTCGGACATCAGGACGTCGTAACCAGTGTGCACTTCTCACCGTCTGGGGAACTGGTGGCGTCTGGATCAAGGGACAGGACTGTGCGATTATGGACGCCCAATATGTAAGTGACGCATCGGATTCCTGTCTGCTCTCGCTCACTAATCCAGGCATATCCCAGACCTGATCTGTGTCCCGTTTCAGAAAAGGAGAGTCCACGCTGTTTAAAGCTCACACGGCCACCGTACGCAGCGTCTGCTTCTCCGCAGATGGGCAGAGACTGCTCACGGCTTCAGACGACAAGTCCGTGAAAGTGTGGAGTGTCCATCGGCAAAAATTCATCTTCTCTCTCAACCAACACACCAACTGGGTGCGCTGTGCCAGGTACGCTGTGTCCCCGGGTTTACCTACAGCACCACTAGTACAGGTGTTGGGACCGCTCTAATTTCCAGACGACATCCTGCTAAGCTCCGCCTCCTCCCTTTTATTTTATTTAATTATTATATATTTTTTTTCTTCACTGTTGGCAGATTGATTGTTTTTCTCTAACAGCACAGCACTGAGTGGTTCTCTCCTTACTGAAGAGAAGGGATAAAAAATTAATGAATAGAAAAGGAAGAGATGGAAAAAGCTGCCCCTCTTGGGCCCCTGAGCAAGGCCCTTAACCCTGTGTGCTCCAGTGGTGCTGTATCATGACTGACCCCAAATTCTGAACAAACTGGGATATGCGGGAAAAAACAGGATTTCACTTTGCTGTAAAGTATCTGACAAAAAGGCTTTTCTATTCTAGAAAAAGAAGGGATAGCATTGAAATGGAATGTATAAAAAAGGACGGAAAGAATGGGGTATAAAAGGATAGATAGAAAGAGAAGGGATGAAAAATGAAGGGATAGGGGAAAAAAGGAATGGGGTAGAAAAAGATAAAGGGAAAGGGTCGTACCAAAAGTATTGGGACATATGTGCTTCTTCCCCAAACTCCTACCACAAATCTGGATCTCCTGCTGTAGAGCTCCAACCCTATCGAACCTTATAAATGTGTGTGTGTGTGTGTGTGTGTGTGTGTGTGTGTGTGTGTGTGTTGGACAGGTTTTCTCCAGACGGCCGGTTGGTGGCATCATGCGGAGACGACAGGACGGTGCGTCTCTGGGACACGTCCACTCGTCTGTGCATCAACACTTTTACCGACTATGGCGGGTGAGTTTCCGCCCCTCCGCTTTTTTTTGTTTCTTTCCTTCAATCATTCATTGAGCCCCAGCATTTATTTTTTTTTTGGTCTGTTTTTATCTTCTAGACCAGCAACGTTTGTGGATTTCAACAGTAGCGGCACGTGCATCGCGTCCTCCGGAGCAGACAACACTCTGAAGATCTGGGACATCCGGACCAACAAACTCCTTCAGCACTACCAAGGTATGATGTTCACTGTAGCTTTTGAAGGTAGAACATCAACAGACTTTGAGCTCTGAAACAGTTCCCATGTCCCGAATCTTCTCGTGTTCCACCACTTTGTTTCCCAACTTGCCTTTTGAGACCTGAAACAAGTGCATGATGGACATTTCTGGAAAAATGCTCTGCTGTGATGCAAAGAAATCTCCCTGATCCTTCTGAGGAAAATCCAGAACAGTTGCTGCTTCTTCACTGTAATGATCTACTCGTGGCCTCTAGGTGACCTTGAGCTTGTGGTGTCTCATGTATTAAATTTGCTTGTGTCTCAGTCCACAGTGCAGCAATCAACAGCTTCTCCTTCCACCCGTCTGGGAATTACTTAATCAGCGGCTCCAGTGACGGCACCGTGAAGATCCTGGACCTGCTGGAGGGACGACTTATCTACACGCTCCACGGCCACAAGGTAGGAAACAACACACGGATGGAGATGGATAGATGTGTCTCTTTTTTGTCTCTGCACTTACTTTTTCTTCTTCCTTACTTCCCATCTATCTCTTTATCTATCTCTCTATTCTCTCTCTCTCTCTCTCTCTCTCTCTCTTTCTCTCTCTCTTTCTCTCTCTCTATTCTCTCTGTTTCAGGGTCCGGTCCTGGCCGTGGCGTTCTCGCGGGAAGGAGATCACTTCGCATCTGGTGGAAGTGATGCTCAGGTATGGAGTGATGATGATTGTGTGATGGAGGAAGGGATGATGATGATGATGGAGTGATATTTAAGTCATGATAAAGCTGTAATTATGGAGTGGTGGTGATGCAGAGGTAGTGATGGTATGATGGGAGGGATGGTGGAGGAGTGGTGGAGAGTGATGATGTGGGAGTGATGGAGGGGTAGTGATGGTATAATGATGGCAGGATGGTGGAGAAGTGATGTAGTGATGGTGGAGGAGTAATGGAGAGATGATGGTGGAGGAGTGATGGTATGATAATGGAAGGATGGTGGAGGAGTGTTGGTAGGATGGTGAAGGAGTGATGATGTGGTAGTGATGGAGGGGTAGTGATGGTGTGATTATGGTGGAGGAGTGATGATGTGGTAGTGATGATGGTGGAGGAGTAATGGAGTGATGGTATGATGAAAGGATGGTGAAGGAGTGATGATGGGGTAGTTATAGAGGGGTAGTGATGGAGTAATGATGGAAGGATGGTGGAGGAGTGATGTGATAGAGAGGTAGTAATGGAGTGATGATGGAAGTATGGTGGAGGAGTGATGATGTGATAGTGATAGAGGGGTAGTGATGGAGTGATGATGGAAGTATGGTGAAGGAGTGATGATGGGGTAGTTATAGAGGGGTAGTAATGGAGTGATGATGGAAGTATGGTGGAGGAGTGATGATGTGATAGTGATAGAGGGGTAGTGATGGAGTGATGATGGAAGTATGGTGAAGGAGTGATGATGGGGTAGTTATAGAGGGGTAGTGATGGAGTAATGATGGAAGGATGGTGGAGGAGTGATGATGTGGTAGTGATTGAGTGATGATGGAAGGATGGTGGAGGAGTGATGATGTGGGTAGTGATTGAGTGATGATGGAAGGATGGTGGAGGAGTGATGGAGTGATGATGTGGTAGTGATTGAGTGATGATGGAAGGATGGTGGAGGAGTGATGGAGTGATGATGTGATAGAGAGGTAGTAATGGAGTGATGATGGAAGTATGGTGGGTGGTGATGGTATCGTGGTATGACGGTGTGTCTGATCCTGATGATTTTTAGGTCCTTATGTGGAAGACCAACTTCGATGCTCTGGACTACAGGGAGATGTTGAGCAGACACAGGAAGCGAGTAACTCCAGATCCTCGTCCTCACCTGACTGACATCCATCCCCGCTCTCCACATCTCCACCTCCCCCACAGCACCAGTGTAGAGGTGAAACCCTGCATCTGTCTGTCTGTCTGTCTGTCTGTCTGTCTCTCCATTTGTCTTTCTCTCTTTTTCTTTCTTTATCTCTGAATTTTTTCTCTCTCTTCCTGTGTGCCTCTGCCTTTTTTCTATTTCTTGTCTCTGATTTGATTATTATTATTATTTATTACTATAATTTTCATTCTGATCTTCAGTCCCACACTACTGCACTCTCAGCATCTGTAACATTTAAAACTGAGCTGTAAAATAACTTTTTTATTTGTATTAAATAAAAGAAGAAAACAGGCAGGTCACAGACAGAGCTGGATTTAATGAGCTCGTATGAACACGTTTATTATTTTTTTATTTAGAATCTGATTGTGGACAAAACGGGAGATTAAATTTCACTGTTTGTTCCTCCTGCGTGTTCCTCAGATTAACCCCGCGGTCACTGACGTCCACTCGGTTTCTCCCCATGTGGTGGATGTAGGAGAGGATCTTTTCTCCTCCGTGGTGAGGGTGTGATGAGGGAAGGATGGTGGAGGAGTGATGGAGTGATGATGGAAGGATGGTGGAGGAGTGATGGTATGATGTAAGGATGGTGGAGGAGTGATGATGTGATAGAGGGGTAGTGATGGTATGATGATAGAAGGATGGTGGAGGAGTGATGATGTGATCGAGGAGTAGTGATGGTATGATGATGGAAGGATAGTGGAGGAGTGATGATGTGATAGAGGGGTAGTGATGGTGTGATGAGGGAAGGATGGTGGAGGAGTGATGATGTGATAGAGGGGTAGTGATGGTATGATGATAGAAGGATGGTGGAGGAGTGATGATGTGATAGAGGAGTAGTGATGGTGTGATGAGGGAAGGATGGTGGAGGAGTGATGGAGTAATGATGGAAGGATGGTGGAGGAGTGATGGTATGATGGAAGGATGGTGGAGGAGTGATGTGATAGAGGGGTAGTGATGGTATGATGATAGAAGGATGGTGGAGGAGTGATGATGTGATAGAGGGGTAGTGATGGTGTGATGAGGGAAGGATGGTGGAGGAGTGATGGTATGATGGAAGGATGGTGGAGGAGTGATGATGTGATAGAGGGGTAGTGATGGTATGATGATGGAAGGATGGTGGAGGAGTGATGGTATGATGATGGAAGGATGGTGGAGGAGTGATGGTATGATGATGGAAGGATGGTGGAGGAGTGATGGAGTGATGATGGAAGGATGGTGGAGGACTGATGATGTAATGATGGAAGGATGGTGGAAGAGTGATGGTATGATGATGGAAGGATGGTGGAGGAGTGATGATGTGATAGAGGGGTAGTAATGGAGTGATGATGGAAGGATGGTGGAGGAGTGATGATGTGGTAGTGATAGAGGGGTAGTGATGGAGTGATGATGGAAGGATGGTGGAAGAGTGATGGTATGATGATGGAAGGATGGTGGAGGAGTGATGATGTGAAAGAGGGATAGTGATGGAGTGATGATGGAAGGATGGTGGAGGAGTGATGGTATGATGATGGAAGGATGGTGGAGGAGTGATGATGTGGTAGTGATGGAGGGGTAGTGATGGAGTGATGATGGAAGGATGGTGGAGGAGTGATGGTATGATGATGGAAGAATGGTGGAGGAGTGATGATGTGATAGAGGGGTAGTGATGGTGTGATGAGGGAAGGATGGTGGAGGAGTGATGATGTGGTAGTGATAGAGGGGTAGTGATGGAGTGATGATGGAAGGATGGTGGAGGAGTGATGTGGTAGTGATGGAGTGATGATGGAAGGATGGTGGAGAAGTGATGGAGTGATGATGTGGTGATGATGGAAGGATGGTGGAGGAGTGATGGAGTGATGATGTGGTAGTGATGGAGTGATGATGGAAGGATGGTGGAGAAGTGATGGAGTGATGATCTGGTGATGATGGAAGTATGGTGGGTGGTGATGGTATCGTGGTATGACGGTGTGTCTGATCCTGATGATTTTTAGGTCCTTATGTGGAAGACCAACTTCGATGCTCTGGACTACAGGGAGATGTTGAGCAGACACAGGAAGCGAGTAACTCCAGATCCTCCTCCTCACCTGACTGACATCCATCCCCGCTCTTCACATCTCCACCTCCCCCACAGCACCAGTGTAGAGGTGAAACCCTGCATCTGTCTGTCTGTCTGTCTGTCTCTCCATTTGTCTTTCTCTCTTTTTCTTTCTTTATCTCTGAATTTTTTCTCTCTCTTCCTGTGTGCCTCTGCCTTTTTTCTATTTCTTGTCTCTGATTTGATTATTATTATTATTTATTACTATAATTTTCATTCTGATCTTCAGTCCCACACTACTGCACTCTCAGCATCTGTAACATTTAAAACTGAGCTGTAAAATAACTTTTTTATTTGTATTAAATAAAAGAAGAAAACAGGCAGGTCACAGACAGAGCTGGATTTAATGAGCTCGTATGAACACGTTTATTATTTTTTTATTTAGAATCTGATTGTGGACAAAACGGGAGATTAAATTTCACTGTTTGTTCCTCCTGCGTGTTCCTCAGATTAACCCCGCGGTCACTGACGTCCACTCGGTTTCTCCTCATGTGGTGGATGTAGGAGAGGATCTTTTCTCCTCCGTGGTGAGTTTACATCTCTCCTCACACTCCTTCTCAGCAGGGCGCTCCTCCGCATCACCACCAGGGGGCGATGCAGGCTTTATAACGCGTCCTGTGTTGCCCCTGCTGTGCTCAGTGCTGCCATCCGGTGGTCATTCGGCGTCCTGATTCTTATTCCTACAGCAGTGCACTCTGAGCACTTTTTATTGTAGATAGACAGATAGATGCAAAGACTGATGGACAGATGGAGAGACGGATGAACATCAGCATAGATGGACTGAACGATAGATGAAGAGACAGATGGACAGACGAATGGATAGATAGACAAATAGAATTTGACAATTCAAGATTTCTGAGTAGGATGAGAACATAGAAAAATGGAGGTGGGGGGGGGCCTGTCTTGCTGTAGTGTGCATTAATAATCCACATCTCAATGTTAGAGCTTTAGGAAGTGTGTGTGAGGTGAGTTATAAACGTGTCATAAACACCAAAACACACACGTAATTCATACAGTACACGTTTAGTGAGAGAAAATCTGTAATTTATGCGTGTCTATGCTTTTATCTGTGTGTGTGTGTGTGTGTGTGTGTGTGTGTGTGTGTGTGTGTGTGTGTGACACTCTTTGGCCTCCTTCCTGTGTCGCCTCTTGGTGCATTTGCAGTATTAATAGGTCACAGTGCTTCTGAATGAGTGACACACACACACACACACACACACACACACACACACACACACACACACGCTTACTTTCTCATTGACAAAAACGGAGATCTACCATGTGATCTGATTGAATAAACTCCCAGAGCGAGATGGAGAACATCTTCAGTGTGGTCCATATAGATAAAACAGGCTTTTTCTTGTATTCATGCATGATGTTGCCAAAAGTTTGTGCACCCCTGACCATCTCACCCATAAAAAACCACAGCGGTTCACAATGCTGTAATTCTAAACTACCATTCTTCCAGGAACGTGTTCCAGCAGGTTTTGGGGGTGTGGCTGTGGGGATTAGGGTTCGTTCAGCTACACGGAAATTGGTAAGTTGATGCTGGAGGATCTGAAGACGCTTCAACTCCAGTTTATCTTGAATGCACTAAGGTTGTTGAGGAGGTCAGGGTTTTGTGCAGAACACCTACAATACCACCTCGAATCTCTGTTCTTGTATACGAGGTCACGTCAAAAATGAGACACTATTTTGACACTCGTCGTTTAAAACCAGCCACGGCGTCTATTTCCTTAACGCCGGGTTAAAGACGATCCTCCTGAGAAGTGCGTCTGTGAGATCGAGGGGTATCACGTCGCCCGTGGTTGCGTGAGCGAGTGACAGTAGAGGAAGCGAGCGATCAGGCTCTTCCTGTGGCGTAAAGCGGCGAGGGATCAGGTGGCCGCGAGGCATAGGTGCCAGCTCTGAGCTCCAGTGACGAGACAGGACATGATGGACGGACGGAAGCTGCTAAAGATAGATGAACTCTGGTGGGGAGGGCGTAGAGAGAGAGATAACCTTACAGGGTGAGGAGAGACATGAGCCCCTGACACGAACAGGAAGTTATCGATTCACAAAGGAAGCGCCAGAGAAACCAAATACAGAACGTTTCCATGCGGTGGTGCACAGGTTCAGAATCGAGACTTATAAAAACGGTGTCTTGGATTTCGTTACAGGGTTTACGACACTTCTGAAACACGTGAAAATTGCAGAGCGTTAAGGATGAAACACAAGTCTGTCTGTTCCTTATAAGTTTAGCTCTCATGAGAGAGCCATGAGAGGAACCAGACTCAAAAGTGACCCTCATCACTGAATATCCATTCATTACAGTTCCTTCAGTGTTGAGGTGCTGTTCAATGATAGGTGCTGAAATACAGAACTGTTCATGCAAACTGTGGTTCTGAGCCCAGACTGTTGATGTTAATTCCAGTGCAAATCCATCCTCAAAGTTTTTGAGTTGCTCAGAATCTTTGTTGATCTTCAGGCTGTTGAGGGTGAAACCATCCCCAGCTGCACAAAATGGTTTCCAATTGATTCGGACTATAACTGGTCATTCGATCTTATCAGAAACAGCCGGTCCTCCACATGGAAGTTGTTGTAGTAATTAAAAGGTCATTGGTTTAAGCTCCAGTCCGATCAAGTAAGGGCTCCTTAAGCCTCTGTGGTCCAGGAGTCTGTTTTATGGTTGAGCCTAATTATTCACAAATTTGCCATCAATCTTTAAAACAAGTTTAGTGTGCATTTAATGCCAAAGGTTTGTGGACACCAAGTGCTAGTGTGGTCTCAATGTGCTGTTATAATAAGCTCCACTCTTTTGGGAAGATGTTCCATTAGATTTTGTGGCGTTTTTGTGCTCTTTTAAGATATAAAAATGTTTAGTAAAGTCAGGAATTGATGTGGGTGAGGAGGCCTGGGGTGCAGTCAGTGTTCAGATTTTCCACTTCAATCCATGTAAAGCAGATCTTCTTGGATCTGGCTTTGTGCGTTGTCATGCTGGAACTGATTTGGGTCCCCTAGTTCAAGATTTCTACTGTCATGTATGAGCGATCCAAAATCTAGTCTCCTCACACCCAAATCTTAAAGGTTTCTTTCCTAAAAAGAAGAAAATGTAAGGTTTCAGTTAACACCCGAGATTCCTTCCAACCAGGACGGAAATGTTCTCGATGTCTCCTCACAGAAACAACAATGACTGCAAAGTCCTTGTCTATGTCGTTGCTATGAAAACAATACCGTATTTCGAACGAAAGCATCAATTATAACCCACAAACGCTGTTATCCGTGTTTGTTAAAGTCTGCGAGTCTGACTACAGTTTTACGGAATCCATTAAGTCACTAGACTGACGATAAACGGACAATATAGTGCACAGCACTATACCAGACATTTTGGGTGGAAACTCTGAAGCATGGAGCAGTTCAGCAGTCAGAGAAACACTAATAATGGCTCGGCGGGTTGTTTTTGTTTATGCTGTGCGTTGTACAGCATGTGTGTGTTCCTGTGTGATTTCTAGGAAGCCGTAGGTGTTTTAGTGTGGAGAATGTGTTGGTTATGTAACGCTAGTTCACAGCTCTGCTTCCGCCGTGTTATTGCAGCCTGGATGGTGCTGAGTGCTTTTGTGTTCTGGCCGTGGGTGGAAACTGGACCAGTGATCTCATGACCTGTGCTGTGCTCTCTCTCTCTCTCTCTCTCTTTTTTTCTTTCTTTTGTGCAGTTTCCTGTAAATGCAGACTGAATAAAATAGCCATTATTCATCCGTATCCAGTCTATCTATATTCATCCCTAAACAGCCTATATTAATCCCTAACAAACCTTTATTCATCTTAGCCAATCTATATCCACCCCTAGCCAGTCTATATTCACCCCTTACCGGCCTATATTCACCCCTAAGCAGTCTATATTCACCCCTAACCAGTCTATATTCACCCCTAACCAGTCTATATTCACCCCTAACCAGTCTATATCCACCCTAACCAGTCTATATCCACCCCTAACCAGTCTATATCCACCCCTAACCAGTCTATAGCCACCCCTAACCAGTCTATAGCCACCCCCTAGCCAGTCTATAGCCACCCCTAGCCAGTCTATATTCACCCCCTAACCAGTCTATATCCACCCCCTAACCAGTCTATATTCACCCCTGGCCAGTCTATAGCCACCCCCTAGCCAGTCTATATCCACCCCCTAACCAGTCTATATCCACCCCCTAACCAGTCTATATCCACCCCCTAACCAGTCTATAGCCACCCCCTAACCAGTCTATAGCCACCCCTAGCCAGTTTATATTCACCCCTAACCAGTCTATAGCCACCCCTAGCCAGTCTACGACCCACATGTTCTCTGCATCTTTTAACTGGACGTAACTGAATGTTCCAGTCTGCACAACTGTAACGTCCATAATTAATAGGCCGCACTCGCATCTTTGCGTCATGTCACGAAGCACCATTAGACCCCTAATTAATCCAGAACCTTCACGGAGCGTTCCCATCTCTGAGCTCCTCCACAGAGTTAATCGAGCATTTAAATGTCGTCACCCCCCTCCAAAAAAACACCCCCAAAAAACCCATGTAATTCTAGTTCTCCGAACGCTGAGCACCGAGTATGGATGGTTACACACCTCCTACACACACAGTGGGAACGTTTCAGCCTCTGGTGTCAGCACTGAAGGCGAGTCTGCTTTCAGACAGCAGTGCCACAAAATGCAATTTTATTTATTTATTTTTTACCCGTGAGGAGACCTGCTGCAACTCCATGCCACCATTCTGTAACACCAAAACCATCTTAAATGAACACGCTGGTTCATTAGAAGCCCCAGACCATGTAATTATGGGATTTTAGTCGCTCAACATGACCAAAGAGCTAGCTAGCTAATGTCAATATCATCGTTAACTGCAGGATTGAGAAATAAAAACGCAACAACATGTAAAATCCAGAGCTACGTGAAGGTGAAGCAGCGAGCATGAACGTGGTGTCACGCGCAGTCGCACGCATTCACGTGCCATTGATCATTTTTAATACAGCACACGGCGGAGAAACATTTTCGCTCAGCATGTGTTTAGTTTTTTACACAATAACACAAAGCAGTCAGCTTTATACTTGTGCTCTACTCGACAAAAATAGACCAGAGACTCGATGCGAGTTCTGAACCTTGGTGTGTTTGTGTAACTAATGTGTCATGGCTTGCTTTGCTTCTTTTAAAGGTTATAGAATCTCAGTAGAAAAGTGTTTTGTTTATTTATTTATTTATTTATTTATCCTTTTTTTCTTTTTTTATTTTTTTTTTCTTTAATGAAAGCGCAAGAGAGAGTCTTCTCCCTACACACAATGGCTGAAAATACACTGACAGTCCATTGAGTCTAAAAATAGAATCGTGGTCATACTGCAGGTAACAGGGCCAACTCCGAGGCGAATAATGAGCTCTCGGTTCGACCTCCGGCTTTCCTGCCTCCACACTCTTCTGCTTTCTCCTTGTGCAAAATAAAAGAGAATTCTAGTCAGCCGTATCGCTGCAGCGAGGACGATAAAGACATGGCCGAGCATCGATGTGAGCTTTTCTCACGTTCGATTTTTAGTTTCATCTTCAACATGACTTTTATTTAAAAGAAACAATAAAAAGAACTATAAATAGCCCAGGAACGATGCAAAGCCGCACCTGAGACAATGCGAGACGACGCTCATTGATGCCAAGGCTACGGTTAGGCGTCGGCGGGCCGACCTACCGAGTGACATCCTGAATATTCAGAAGAAAAGATAATTGAGTTGAGCGAAGAAAAGATGCGATTGTGTGGCGGAGAACAAAAGGAGCAAGAGTGGATTTGTGACGGTTATAAAAAATCAAGGTGACAGAAGAGAGCGAAAATTAACTTTTAACATCTTAGCAGGTTGAAATGGTTGATTGTGTGAGGAAAAGACATGCAGTAGAGCCTTCAGAACTTCTAGCAAGTCTTCATAATAGCTTTTGAAGCTTTTTATATTACAGCACTTTTGAGCTCCGAGCTCAATTCTGATTGGTCTGAATGCTCTTGTTCTAGTGCAGGGTAAAAAAAGAACTAAAAAAAAACACAAGCTGTGGGTTTCTGTTAGATGTTATAATTTTTACTTTTCTGAGACATAAAGTTCCCAAGTTCTCCTGGTAATCCTTCTACTGGGCCCAGTATATTATATGTGTATATTGGCGATCAACCCATTCATTGGTTTTGCTGATACTTGATTGGTGGAGCTATCTGCAAAAATCCATCTCCGGTTTGTGTCCATTGCTTGAGTGGCTTGAGTCAGAGGGAAACAGTTACAGCCAAGTTCGACTGGTAAAACGTGTGTAGCTCTGCACACGTTAATACACCGAGTTAAAAAATTTTATGCCTACGAAGGAAGAGAAATCGATTTGGTTTCGGACATAGTTAAAAATTTATTTTCCAGAAAAACGAGAAATCGTGAAGAGGTCGGCCAACCCCGAAGCTAGCTTGGAAGACTGAGATTTCGCTTTTTACTTTTTGGAACTCAATTATTTGTTTTACAATTTAACTACAAACAATCTTAAGTAATAAAATTTCTTCTGCCATTCAAATGCTATTGGGCAGGGGTACAAACTTTTGCACTGAACTCTATCCAATTAGGGTTTATGTCTAGCATTAGCACAAAATAAAGTTGGTCGTAACAAACATGGTAAAGATAATTAAAGCTTGAAGCGGCTCATGCGTCTGTGTGTGTGTGTATTTGTGTGTACGTGCCCTCTGGAACAGGTACTGTGTCACTTCAGAATGCCTGCCTCTGTGAATAACACAGGGTCAGCCCTATGACCTTGCCGCTGAGTCGGAACGTACCACTTTGTGATTTAGTGCTTCCCCCCCTCCCCACACAAACCACCACTCTTTAATCCTCTCACCTGTGGGATCTAATTTTAGTTTAGCAACGTTTCTCTTGATCTCTTCCCACGCAGCACTCGAAATGCTCACAAACTGATGATGTTTTCCGAATACATCATAATTGACATTTTTGTCTTTTATGGAGAGACAAAACTATGAAAGGTTTTGAGGAATGCGGTCAGTATGTAGGACTCATTTACTCATTTTTTTTGTTTTTGCCCTCTAGTGAGGAAAGTATGGAGGATTTACAAGAAAACGGGTAATTAAACAGTCTATGTGGCGGGGTTTCGGCTAGAGGGTGAGAGAGTACATATGGGGGGCTCCAGCTTATGGGTAAGAGGGTGTATGTAGGGGGCACAGGCTTGGGGGTGAGAGGGTGTATGTGGGGGGGCTCGGGCTAGGTGGGGGGTTAGAGGGCGAACATGGTGGCCCAGGCTATGCGGGAGTTTATGTGGTGGGCTTGGGCTAATCTGGTGAGAGGGTGAATGTGGAGGGCTCAGGCTAGGATGGTAAGAGGGTGTATGTGGGGGGGCTCCGGAGATGGCTAAGAAACCCAATCCTGACTGGGGTCAGGAGGTAAACTGCATCCTTTGCCCACCTGTTAGGAAGTCATTCATTTCTATTCCTATCTTGTTCCCCACCAACCCCCTGCCCTTCTCTCTCTTTTTATACTCCAAACTCCACTATTTATTTTCCATTAGATTCACATTTCTGGTTCTCCAGACTGATCCGTTTTCAGTGCTGTGTCCCGGAACTCTAACTACTGGGCTTTTCCGCAATTCCTGTCATTTCCCATTCTTGGTACGTTTTGTGTCTTTACCTTCTAAATCCCAGTAGCATGTCCGGCTCATAGAGAATCATTTCAGGAATGCCCATGACCCTTTGAACCTCCATACCTCCCACGTCCCTCAGCAACACTTCCCCTCCCCTACAACAAACACACGCCGCGCCCCATCCCATTCCTGTTCCCCCACCTCCCGTCATATGCGACATCCATGTGGCGCCTCCGTGCCGAGTAGTCTAGGCCCCACGGGCTTAACCCTGGCATTCTTCCCCACCATTGGGACGTGTATTAACCTTACCTTGTCCCCCCTCCTTGAAGATAAGGTTAAGATTTTAAGTCTAAGGTCATGCGGAAGAGGTGAGCTCCAGGGGGAAATGAAGCTCCGTTAAAGAGCACTTTAGAGCTGGGTTTGACATTCCTCACACTCTTGTCTGCCTCACCTTGCTATGCATCTTTCACCTGGCCATCCAGCCTTGACTCGGTGAAAGAATCCTCACACCACCACTGGAAGGTCATGGCATTGCATCAAGTTAATATTTAACCTCGCAGTCATGCTCTTTTTAGTGAATGAAAAGCTGAAGTCGTCCCCCTACAGGCCCAAATCGTCCCACTAAAGGCACAAGCCATTGCCGCTTCCAGCAGATGGGAATACTGCCGAGGTTTGCTGGGAACCACAGGCCTTGAGTGGCGTTCGGTATTACCATTAACATTCCTATTATCTGACTGTCAAACAATTAGTGTTTAGCCCGGTCGCACACTCCAAGTTCCGTTCCCACAGCTACTTTACGTTCGATTCTGCATTATCTTGAGTTCAAAAGCAGATTATCTTGTATTTATGAGTCGACAGAGTTTAGCTTGAGTTAAATCCTATACACACTGACCCTCTTGTTTCCTTCTGCTGGTGAATTCACTATTGTTCAGTGCTTTCACAAGCCCGTCCTGTGAATTGAGCCCGTTTCATTGTTGTCTAGGTTCAAAGTTAAGCTCGGATTTCTAAAGAATGTGGGTGGATGAGATTAAGCCCATGCGCATCTGAATTAGTAGTAAGAGTAGTAGTATATCCAAGGTTTAATCTCAAAGAAAGCTCTTTTACTCTGTTCCTTGGTTCCTTTGTCTTAGGCTAGAGGGAAGTGATATCTCAGTAGATAAGGTGTTGGATTGGATGGTCATGGGGAAGACCGTGCATTTAAATCTCAGCACTACCAAGCTGCCACTGCTGGGCCCTTCAGCAAGGCCCTTAACCCTCACCTGCTTAGTTGTATAAATGAGAAAACTGTAAGTGCCCTTGGAAAAGGGTGCTTGAGAAATGCAGTAAATGTAAAATATGTAAAAACAGTACATTTTCTTTAAACAAAAAAACAAACAAAAAACACTTTTTTTTTTTTGTTTATTTATTTTATATATTTTTTATCATCATAGTTGCATTGTGGAGTTAGTTCTTTGTTTTACTTGTTTTTGGGGTAGGAGTAGTTCCTGGTTTCATTTATAGGGAAGGAGTAGCTAAGTGGATAAGATGTAGGACTTCAGATCAGAAGGTTGTGAGTTCAAATCCCACTACCACTTCTTTAGCACCCCAAATCATAAATCACCTGAAATTCGGACGTCTTCCAAATGTGGAAAATTCCAGCTGTAAGCAGCAGTTACTTCACCCAGGGTTCCTACACATTTTGGAAAAGTATGAAAATGTATGAAATTTAATTTGACAGATTTCCAGGTCTGGTTTTTGCTCATCCACCCAAAAACCTCTGAAAACGTCCCAATGCATGCGCAAAACGTAAGACCCGCGTCATTTTCACCTGCTGTTTTATTTACTTTTCTGGCTCTTTGAAACCTCGCGGCACTGACAAAAAAATGCGTCATCGTCTTCGAAACCCTCGGTTTTCACAGTACACACTGCGACGTGAAAACGGCATCTCGGTGTGGACGGAAGACCAAAACGGAGAGAAAAACGAGCCTTTTCTAACAAAAACGTTTTAGTGTGAACGTGACCAAAAGATGTATTTGTTAATGGACTTTAGTTCAGTTTTGTAGTTTTTTGGTGAACTGCACATAAACAATCCTTCTGTTGCTGTAGAATTGAAAAATGTAATACATAAATAAACGTTGCACTGTTTTAGAGTTGTAGTTTTATCAAAACGCTGTGCATCGAACATGGTTTGTTTCCCTTTTGACTGTTCCAAAGCGCTGACACTGGAGACTCCTTTAAACATGTGTAAAAGATTTTACACTGCATTTGCTCCATAAGTATAATTTATTCCATGTCTTTTTAAACTAAGAGATTCAGTGTGGCGCTCAGAGTCTTGTGACTACATGGGAAGGGTGTCAGTAGCGAGTGTACAGTACGTGCTGTTTGTCCTCTAGCGAGCGAGAGATTCTAAACCTCTGTCCTGTTAGGACGGAAGCCTGTCCGTGATTAGCACAGGGCCGAGAGAAACCTCTGGAGCCTGTGAACTGAACTCTGGTCAGTCGTCCTCGATCAGGACTCGGAGACCTCACTGTCTCTCGGCCAGGAAGCAGAAAGCGTCTCATTAACACACCCATGCTACCGGCGAAGCATTGAACCCAACCGCAGACGGATGGCTTTCAGGCTTGCTTTCTATCACGGCGGTGAAGATTTCTCCAGCGTGAGGAATCAGGTGTACGTGCGAGTGAGGGTTCACGAGGTCGGAATCTCACCTTCAGCCAATTAACTTCAGAACACCACTTTGGATCATATAATAAACCACGTTCACAGTTCCATTGCCATTCAAGAGTTATTTTGTAATGCAATTTTGAATTTTGATGGCCATTTTCTCTACTTAAAGACATCAGAGCAGCAGAGCTCCATCTACTCAAACGAATCAGCTTCCAAATATCCTACATTTGCATACTTTCATCAAGCGAATCATCTCGTAGTTGATTAAAACTCATCTGCGTCATGTAGCCGCACTGAACTCTGGTACTTAAAATCCAGCTTTTGCGTTAACACCTCCCTGGAAAACCATAAGTTAGAGGATGCGCTTTTTTTTCTATTTCTATTTTTTTATTTTTTTATTTATTGTACATGAACGTGACCACACTTGGAATACCTAGCACGCTAGTTCCCGGTCATATCAAAGCCACGAACAACCACTAACTGCTCATGAAAATGGCAAAAACGAAAGCATTAACACAACAAAATACTGATATTACTGATGACTACTCACTAAGCAGTTTCCATTCCACAGGCCTTCACCCCATCACTCTTCCTGCTCTCTCATTCAGCTCTTTCCAGCCTTTTCAGGCTTCTCGGGCTGTTGTTCTGGCTTCTGCCTTTTGTCTCATGTTCATGGTTATGGAGTTGCTGAGTGACTCGAGGTTAGAAGGTAGCAGAGGCGTAATGTTTCTGAACAGTTAGAGGAAATGTCCTGATTGGACGTAGCATGAGTAACACATTCTTTATTACACATGCGAATGAACTCGGACAACTGCACTATCACATGTTCATGATGCTAGGAAGCTGGGGTTGGAGCTGTGATGCAGCATCCATGGAGCACAGAGGGTTAAGGGCCTTGCTCAAGGGCCCAAGAGTGGCAGCTTGGTGCTACTGAGGCTTGAATCCCTGACATTCCAATGAGTAAGCCCGAGCCTTAACTGCCGAGTTGCAACTTCTTATAAACCAGTAAGACCAGTAATATTTTATCCACCCTTGAGCAACCTCTAATCCCGACGTTGAAAAGACATACCGCAGTCAGATTTGATCAGTTCAGCAGCAGTGGGCTGTATTGTATCTCAAAAACTACTGGCTGTCCAAGTGACGTCAACATTGCATCGCTGGAACAAGTCCAGTCATGGCTTTTGAGACCGGAGACTTCCTATAGACACCCTGACACAGTGGCCATGTTCACTCTAATACATTTTTGCATATTTTTCTCCTGTTTTGGTTTCCATCCACAGAGACAGTGTCTTTTTTTTTCTTCTTTTTTTCCAGTCAACAAAAACTCTTTGAAAATGCTCTCAAATGAATACATTTGAAAAATTTGCCCATGCACAGTACAGATGTATAAGTGTCTGTAAACTTTTGGAAAACAGTTGAGAACGAAAGCATGGACACGGACCGTTTGGTAAAGAAACCGTCGCCAAATTTTTGATAGAATCCGGATTAGCGTAGTCGCAACTCGACGTCAAGGAGGTTTATGGCACCCAAATCATTCCCACGTGCAAACAGGCCTCACATGGGCGAGCGGGACGGCGCAGTAACGAAACAGAATCTCGTTATTGATCTCGCTCCTGCTTTTGTTCTGTTTTTAGGAGCTCTTTTGTCTTTCATCTTTAATAGGTACTTTGTACTTCAAAGCTCCGCCACTGAAAGCAAACGTTGACTTGCTTTTTTAGCCGTACTCCTTCGTCTGCTCTCTCTCTCTCTCTCTCTCGCTCTCTCGCACCGTGTTATTTATAGACCGTCTCATGTGAGGGTGATCATTCAGGAAACACACTCACCCAACTCTCCAGTAACGTCTGATTTTTTTATTTTTTTTACACAGATTAGCCAGAATCAGAGTGCACACTGTTTTTTAGGGACCACACTGACTCTCTGTTGCTATTTTCAAACTCAATCGGTTCTTTTCATCTTCCAAGACGGACGATTTCTCGTTCCTCAGAATTGCAGGCGCGTAAAAACGGATCTCACATGAATTAACACGTTAATGAAGCAGAAGAGCGAGGGTTCCCCCTTTGCGAGCGATAATGTGGGGTCAGGTGGCAGTTGTTTGTCGGGATGTGAAGGTTTAAGTGCAGGGGAAGCTCGCTTTCTGCTCAATTGCCGTTTTAAATGTGTAACCGAGGGCTAAATCGTGGCGCTGCACATACAGAACGGCACAAGGAATCTGTGTGATGTGGCGGACGTTTGTCGAGATAGCATCTGCACCAGCACTGTTCAGCCCTGTGCCTGCAGATCCAGAAGGCAGATCAGGTTTTGATGTTAATTATTGGCGAAATTGAGCGAAAGTATCGGAAAGGCTCACTTCTTGTTGTTCTTCCCCAAAACAGCACAAAGTCGTACTTGGTTTGCATGAAATTTAACCTTCACTTGAACTAGGAGACCCAAAACCCGTTCCAAACTACATGGAGATCTGTTTTACTTGTTTATTTTGAAAAACCTTGATATTACTGATATTGTATTAAAAAAATCTCCCATGTGACGGATTCTGGAGTTTCTGATCCACCCCTGTTCTCCATGTCGAGATCCTCAGTGTCCTGCAGCGGGACCTCCTGCTGACCCTGCACATGGCCTAACAGGTGTCGTACATGAAGGATAGCTAGGGTTACGCCTGGGTTGTTCTGGAGCTCCTCCACCCCCAGAGCCACCTGTGGTTCGGATATTAAGAGAAGGAAAGTACGACACTGAATTTGGAACGATCGATGCTGCTCACTCCGGACAGGGGGAAAGATCTTCATTGTTCGCATTGTTCTAGTGATCTTGTGTCTTCTCTTAAAAAGACCCATTGTTTCAATCCTTTAGTTGATGATAATTAAAGTTTCTGTGTTACCCTCCCACTGGTTTGTAATGTTCCCCTCATCAACACAGGAAAGCATTAAAGGATTGATGCTAGGGTTGGTCCATCTGATCAGAGATCATGACGAAAATATATACTTCTTTGTTGTAAAATACAACAGAATGTATCGGGACCCCCACCTTTTCCCAGCCACATGCGTCGTTTTCCCAAACTGATACTTCACTTCGACTATAAGAGCCAAAAATCCAGCATGATGTCCCTGTGCACAAAGCCAGCTTGATTAAGATCTGCTCCACATGGATTGAAAGTGTGTGGAAGATCTCTGACTGCACCCCAGGCCTCCTCACCTCACCTACATCAGTACCTGATTTTACTAACACCCTTGTGGTTGAAAGAATCTCCACAAATTCATGTTTAATGGCAAATGAAGACTAAATGTAGAATGCAATGTTATAAAAAGGCACATAGAAATCATATGGTCAGGGGTCCACTAACTTTTGCACATGTAGTGTATTTAACATTTTAACAATAAAAGAAAAAAAATACAAAACGACTACAAAAAGTGAATTGTAGCATTTTATATATAATTCTTTATGAATTTAATTTATTTATTTTATTATATAATTACAATCTGACAGCTGGCAAAAATTTGTGCTTAAAAAAAAACATTTTAAAGAAAGCCAATTTTCTGTATTAAATATTTATATTAAATAAAAAAGATTTAATATCTTGTTAACATTTGTTCGATTTTGTGTTGCTCATATACACAACTGCGAGTAACGGTTTTATACTTTATATCTGGCGGAAAGACGACGTCTACGGTACTCGATATAAAAATACGCAAGGAAGTAGAGACATCGCAATATCGATGTCCCGAATATCATCTCATGCTTCACCTTAAATCTCCTCACAGCTGGATATTATTACAATGACCATATATTCGTGCACAGACCTCTGGCAGAAGAACACGCATTGTAAATGATCTTCTGCCTTTATCTCTGAGAGGAAATGTGATTGATGGAACCTCAAACCCACACAGTCGTGGAATTTCATTTAGGGTGAAGAACAACCCACTTATATATATTTTTTTTTTTTTTTTTTTTTTTTTTTTTTCCCTTTTTTTTTTTTTTCTCCCACAAATGCTTTTACTTGTTTGTTCTCTTTCTTTTCTTTTTCGAACCTCCCCCGTCCATCTTAAAAAAACATCCGCCGCTTTGGTCTGAGGGCTCGACTTGTTGATCACCTTCGCCCACTCTTTTGCTCTGACCTCCACCGACCTCTCCTTCCCCTTCCGTGCTGGAAGAATGCATCAGGTTCAGAGCTCGAGTTTTAGGGCGTTCATCGAATGCCACACCGTTCTCTCTTCCTGTCATACCTCAGCTCCCCTGCCCCCCCCCCTCCCTGGACACCTCGCCTCAGTGAGCCGGTCTATCTTCTTATTTATGAGCCTGTTAGTGGAAGGAGATCCCAGCGCCTCTCTCGCAAAGAGCTAAAATTAGGAGCCTGTGTTTATCCGATACGCCGGAGGTGCTGCGAGAGCCGGTGCCGGTTTCAGTCCTGTCTGGCACAGGAAGCGCTGTCTGTCCAAACCCAGCTGTGGGAAAGTCGAACTGCTGCCGTCTGAGGCGTTTAGTTTCCTACTTAGCACATGATCAAGACTTTCCTCTGGCACGGGTAAAATGGGATTCTCCTTCTCTCCGATGACATCTTTACTCACTCATCATGGTTTATACACTCCTATTTAGAGACTCGCGATGTGTAATATACACACACGAGGGTGTTCTTTTTGAACCTGGACGAATTTGGGGTCCTTTGTGGAAGAAAGTGGACAAAAAGTGTCCAATGAAATTGCTAAAGTGAATCCAGCCCAGAAAAATGCCTCGAATGACCAATTTGAAAGCCTTGCTAATGAAATTCTTATTTTTCTTCAACCTAGCGAGCAACAACTGGTAGTAGGAGGTGGCTGCTTATTGGTAAAGACATTGGACTTTGAATCCAAAAGTCATGCTTTCAAATCCAGAACACAACAGGCTACCATTAATGAGCCCCCAAACAAGGCCCCTAACCCCATAGCTGCTCAGTTGTATGATTAGAGATAAATATCAGTCGCTCTGGATAAGGGCATCTGCCAAATGCTGTAAATGTAGAAATATAAACAAGTCACCTGTCATTTGTAGGCATGTTGACCATTTTTAGAAATTCTGGACAAATTTTTTTTTTTAACCAATTTAATACCGTTAAAAATATCAACTTCAAATAATAAACCAATGGAGAAATGAGCAGTACATCAGCTTTATATATATTTTTTTGCAGTCAGGATAAATTGTGAATGGGGACCTAAACATGAAAAAATCAGCCCACACACTTCCGATGTCTCGTTCAAGACGTTTTGCCGCTTTTCCATGTTGCGTTTGATTTGCATGCACAGGTAGTCCCCGAGTTATGGAGGCTCGACTTGAGACTTTTCGATCTTACGATGATGACGGGGATTATTTCTTTTTTTTAGATTTACATGGGACATTTTAATTAACGTCTGATACGATGGGACGAACTGCCAGGATGTACACGTGTTCCACCTTGTGAGATACCCTACACCCCCAGGTCCACATAGTTCAAGGGTCTCAGTGTTGGCGTGTGTAGGTCATTTTGATGTTTTAGAGCCTAATTTTTGCACTTTTTGCTCTCCTTTTATCTGCGTAGCCGAACGTTGAAACGGAGAGCGTCCGGCTCGGACCTCCACTCGCCAACCGGTGCTGCCATAGAAATATCTCCTGTAAAGATTTTGTATTACGGTACTGTCAATTGTTTTGCTGAATTTTATATACTGTAATTTGTTAAATTATGAACTGAGTTCAGTATAGTACCTCTATACTGATCACCATTCTTTAAGACTCCTGCGTAGGCTAGGCCATGTCTCAACTTACCATATTTTCAAGTTATGATCGAGATGTGTTCCCATGACCCCATAGTAAGTCGGGGACTACTTTCGGGAAATCTCAGAGTTTGTTGGTTGTCAGTGAAATCGCTGCTCCTTAAAGACGTACGTAGAAACAGAACAGTCACTTTGTCACTAGAAATGACGCTGTCAAATCCAGCTTCTAGGTTCATCTAGGTTCCACCTGCAAAGGAGGAAACCATTTTATTGTGGGGTGAAAAAAACACGGCCTCTAGATAAGGCTGAACCATTTTGGGAATGTTTGTAAATTCATTCCTTGGCTCGCACAGAGCAGTCTAAAGGCATCAACGGGGCAAGGCTAATTAGATGCAGAGGTTTCTGAGGACCACGGGGCTTTAAGGGATTTCTCAGGAGTCTCAAATTTGTTTGGTTGGTGGGAAAAATTGCCTAGAGAAAGGCACTAGTCCAAGCCTCTTTGCTTGTATTCAACTTAAGCTTCCCAATCTGGTCGAAGCCGATTAAGACTTAGATTGCTACACCACTTGGGAAATACGGCATGTCGGATTCTAGAGGATGTGGAAGTAAGGTTCCTGTGGGAAATGGGCACTTAAAGTGAAATTGGACGTCCATGCTTACATGCTAAAAGCTTGCCTGAAACATCATGAAAACACAGATGCAGATGAATTTATACTTTTCACCATAAACGTTGTGGTGAAAATCCAAACTGTGCTCGATTCAGGACCTTTCCGTAACCCTGCCCCCCTCCTGCCCTCCCTCGGCTGCTCCTGTGGCTCTAATCCAGGTCATAGGAAGTACCAACGAGCCGTGATCTTCTGCTTTATGAGCTTGGCTTGAAGACATCCGTGCCCGTTCACACAGGCGCTATTCTAGGACTATCTGCTGCACGTATCTGGCAGTAAGTCTAGCAAGCCAAGCCAACGAGGATTTATTATCGTACCCAAGACGTAGCCTCTATCGACGATATCATGTCTGAGACTCTTGAGTAATGTGTGGCGCTCCAAACCACAACCTTACTCGGCGAAGTTTTGTGTGTGAGAAGAGGAAGCGATACCGAGCGCTATGGTGAGAAAAGCAACAAAAAAGAGGAAGAACTTCACCACATCAGATAATCATCACTGACTCACTCAAGACGAGTTCGGTTTTCTTTTGAATCACCCAGGTTTAGAGTTCCGCAGTAAATCATGAACTCCTGAACTGATTAAATGCAGTCATGTAGAGGATCGAAGGAAGTGAAATGATTGGCTTTTTCACACGCACATAATTTCGCAGTTCTTCTTTCTGATTGATCAAACGCTGTGGTGGTTTCGCGCATATGAGTGTATTAATATTTTAATATATTTGAATGCATTGAATGAAAGATCCTGTTTTCTCTCATTGATGGTCATTTTTCATCGACCCACTATGAAGTGCTGTGACTTTGTCTTAGAAGTTGCTCAATTGCTGTATTTCCGAAAAGTAAACACATGTAGTCCCTGACTAACGGAGATGCATTCTGATGACTCCATCGTAACTTGAAAAGAAGTACGTCTAGACATGGCCTAGCTGTCAGGTGACATGAATGGCATTAAATATCTTGTTACAATGGCACCAATCACCAAGGGGGGTTTATTATATACTCTGCACTTAAATGTATACACTGCATGGACAAAAGTGTTGGGTCACCTGACTGCAACGTGTGTTTACCTGTCCTGAGCGCTCCAGAGTTCAGCTGGTGGTGCGTCAGTAATAATGGTCCGTGGGGAAACGCAGTGCTCCCTGTTTAGTTAAATGATCTTAACAAAGCATTAAATTAATTTGCCTCGAATAATTATTGTAATTGATGTGATGAGGGAAGACATGCTGGTGGTTGCTTTGAAAGAGGCAGATGTAGAGGACAGGGGGGGTTTGGAGACGGATGAGGTGACCCCTAACAGGAGCAGCCAAAAGAAGTTGTCTAATAGCGAACAGTTGATAACTTGACCAGTGATGGACATTCAGTATTGAGGTGTTCCCTTTTGAGTCTGGTTTCTCTCAATGTTTTATCCCTAATACTCACTCATTCGGTATACAGTGTGAGAGGTAGAAGACTGGAGGGCGGGGGTGGGGGCGCTATATAATACCTATCTGGCTATCATTTCCATTGTACTACTGGTACTCATCATACCCTGACCTTACATTACATTTACTATTTGCATCATCAATCGGATGCTAACTTTTTTTTTTATATTGAACAAAGAGGAAAAAAAGCGTCTAGACGGTGGCTTTAAATCACACAGGCAACTTGCGACTCCTTGCATGTCAAGTCAGTCTGTATTTCATTGAGAAGGTCCTGCATGTGGCTCTGGTGCTAATGGCAGCCTTGAAAGAGCTCCCGCTGCCCCTGAGACTGGCTCGCTGTGCACGAGTCTTTCCGGCAAAGCTTTCTGAAGGGCACAGGCTCAGCTGGGCCCCGAACCACCCACGGCTACGGCTGTCAATCAAAGGCACGAACCTTTACCTACTCCGGCGTAGCAGCACAGGCTCATTAGCACGCTAAACACCCAGCGCGTGTAGACGCAACGCAAATATTTACGGAAACGTATGTAAATCCACGCGAGTTGGAAACGTTTATAAATTCGGTTTCGGGTTACAGGATGACGCACTTCTCAGCATTTGCATTTTGACGGACTGAAAGCATCACGCTAGCTATCGGTTCATGCGTTAATCGCGAGCTTGCCTGCGAACACACATTCGAGGAAATAACAGCTCTCGATGCGTAAACCTTCCGCTCTGTGCGTCATGTGAAAGAGATTGTGGAATCGATTTAAACAAAAATAAATCATATGAAGTCGATCAGTTACATAAAAATTGAACACCAGCCGGGGGGAGGGGGAGTTTGGGAAGAACAAGTGACATCAAGAAGAATTAATTACACCTTGCTTTTTTTCCCACATCTCTGGATCAGAGTAATTTTTCATCACCAGAGGTTTTTTAATGACATACATCAGGTTCAACGATCTTCTCTAATGTGGTTGTGAGAGACAGATGATGTGTGTTTAATAAAAAATAAAAACGCTGGAGAGGAAGTATACAAGGGACGGGTGGAGGGTGGAAACCCAAGTGCTGACTTGACAGCACAATAAGTGGAAGAGTCACGCTGGAAAATGAGGAACAGAAAGTTCAAAAACAACCAAACAAAGACTGCAGCATGAAGCTAAGAACCGGATGTGTTGCACTAAAGAAAAGAGAAGAAAGGGACAGGAAACTAAAAGGACAGCAGATTATCATGAGAATGGCAAGAGTGAGCAGGTAGAGGACACGACAGGGGAAAGAAAAACAAAAACGATTGACGAGTTTAAATAATGAACAGAAACTATGCTAACACGAATTCTGTAGCGAAATCTTCGGCTTCCCTCGAACGCGGCGCTCAGACGTTCCCTTTAAAATGCGGTACAATGCCATGCACTCTTTATCTTTTTCTTCCCAATTCACCACTGATCTATTGTATAGAATCGTAAAGCCAATACTCGGCTTGAAAGATCCTTGTGTGTTGTGTTTAGGTGTTAAATGTTGGGAATTCCCTGACCATTTTAAATGCTTGTTTTTTTTAATCTTTAAAGCCCTCAAAACCTGACCATGGATGGAATGTGGAGTAGATAATTGGATGGAAAAACTGACAGATGAATAGATAGACTGGTTGAGGGCGTGATGGATAGTTGGATGGACAGTGAGATGGATGAGTGGGTGGATGGCTGTATGGATGTGTAATAGATAAAATGGGTGGATAAATAAATGGCATGATTGATAATTGTCTGGGTGGATGGATGATAGATTGAAGAATGAATGGACAAACAGATGAATAAATTGGGTGATAAATGGGTAAATGGATGGATGGATGGATTAATTGATGGATGGAAAAATTTATGGCATTATAGATAATTGGATGGATGGATGGATGGATGGATGGATGGATAAAAAATACTGCTACTAATACTACATCTAGTATATATACTACTGCAACTACCACTACTACAAATACTGCTACTAATACTACTCCTACATATCACTACTGATACTACAACTACCTCTAGTTCTAATGCTATTTCTGGTACTATTTATAATAAAAAATAAGAAAAAGGAGAAGAAAATTTTATGCAATTCCCCTGTAATTTTGGAGTATTTTTCAGCTCTTCTAGAACGTTCTCTTACTAATGAAAGTGCAGTACATTTCATTTCTCCAGCTGTGGTTTTATAAGGTAATGATTTCCCCTCAGGTTTAATATTCTCATAAATCCAGCGCTAGTCATTTCGTTTATCTCCCGTCCATTATCGCTTCAGTAAAAAAAAAACATAAGGGACACTGCTAGGACGGCATGTACGTCGCCGAGAACACCGGACGTGCGAGACTGTTCAAACACTGCCGAGCGAGGTGTCAGTGAGCTGTATTATATGTGCAGCAGATAACAGAGCTGCCTGACTCACAGCGGGATGTTGACCCCGGTGTTAATGATTGGATCAGCGGGTTAAACAGTAAACCCACAGCAGTGTTCTGTCAGCGCCTGGACATTTCCACCTAATCAGTCTATACTTCATGGGGTGTGTGTAGTTTCCTGAATCTATAACTGATTATTATAGTTATACCGTATTTTTAATATAGTTATAGTATTCTGTAGTCAGCAAAGAGTTTTTCGGTCTGAAGTTCTTCTTTTTTTTTTTTTTTTTTTTTTAATGGTCATTTTTTTTTTTTTTTTTTTGTTGTAATGGTCAAAGTCCAAAACCAGGTCTCCAGCTGGAATATATGAGGTGGTATCAAAAAGTTTCGAGAGATTTAATTTTTTTTTTACGCGCCAACAGATGGCAGCACAGGGCTGCACGCACAGTCGCAGGGAGCACCGACCTTTATAAGTCATTATGCCAAAATACATCGTCCTGTGTACATCTGGAGCTGCGCAACCGTTGCTGTTCTGACCACGTGTGCACCCTGTCACCTCGCTCTTCTCACACGTGAGTTTCTCGCCCTCGCGGAGATCCGGAGCGAATCGCAGAAGGGGATTGTCACACTTCGAAAAAAAGACTTTCCGAAACGCATTCCGGAAGTGGTAGGAACGCTGGGAGCACTGTATTGCTGCGCAAGGGGACTATTTTGAAGGTAGTAGTGCGTAAATAAAGCGCTTTCCTTTAAACAGAGCGAGTCTGGAAAACTTTTTGATGCCACCTCGTGGTGCACTCTACTCTCTACATGAGCAGCCCTTTTTTATTTTTTTTTATCTCCTCTGCAGTTTTCCTATCTCTCTTGCTTTCCGTTTCTTCTATTCTCCTCGTCTCTGACCCCCTACTCAGTCCACCTCTCGGGCTCTTAACAGAAGGCAGTAATGATCCATTACCCACAGGCAGCGAATCGCAGAAGGGGATTGTCACACTTCGAAAAGAAGACTTTCCGAAACGCATTCCGGAAGTGGAAAGGAACGCTGGGAGCACTGTATTGCTGCGCAAGGGGACTATTTTGAAGGTAGTAGTGCGTAAATAAAGTGCTTTCCTGTAAACAGAGCGAGTCTGGAAAACTTTTTGATGCCACCTCGTGGTGCACTCTACTCTCTACATGAGCAGCCCTTTTTTATTTTTTTTTATCTCCTCTGCAGTTTTCCTATCTCTCTTGCTTTCCGTTTCTTCTATTCTCCTCGTCTCTGACCCCCTACTCAGTCCACCTCTCGGGCTCTTAACAGAAGGCAGTAATGATCCATTACCCACAGGCAGAACGGTGACATCAGTTTCTCGAAGACAGGCGGATTTAATTTCCTGGCCCGTGTCCGCTGCGTAATGCCGTGCTAATGGCTTCCTGTTCTGAAGCGCCACAGCGAGCTCTAATTTGTATCTGCCATGCGAGTTCACCTGGTCTGCCTTCTTTCTCTCTCGGCCATAAAAACACGTTTTTAAAAAGCGCATGCTTTTTAAAGGAAAATATCGGAATCCCAGGTCACTGTATTACCCCGTCGATACGGCGCAGGCGAGAGGCTTTACCCCCCCAACGATATGACTCGTCCGTGCTTCCGTGCTAACGCCTTTACACAAGGAGCTACATATAATTTTGGACGCGAGACGGTCATCTAGCCTCGCCCGAGTTTCTGACAAGGACCCGAGGTTTTCTTACAGGACCGGAGCGATGACCAGCTCACAGCCCCGGACCCGAGTGCTTTCAGGCGTTTAGGTTATCAAGCTCTGCATTTTCCCATCACGACTTCACACCGCACAATATGAATCACTCAGCAAGTGCAGGTTGGTCTGTCTGCGTTTCTACAGCGCAAGATGGAATAAGACACGAGATAAAACGCAATCAGAGATCTCGAGCGGAACATGAGTCTGTAGAGTTATCGCCTTGCGACTGAGATAATCACAGCCAGCCCAAACAGCTTAATATCTGGAGCAGTGTGTGTGTGTGTGTATGTGTGTGTGTGTGTGTGTGTGTAGGTGCTCGCTCTCGCCCCGATGACTCATCTTCTCAGTGGGATCTCGGTGACAGGCTGTTCTTCACACAAGAATTTGGTCAAAATGAAACCTGACTTTTGTTCCCTCACTTCCCGGTTTCTGCACAGGAATCCCCCCCCCCACCCCCACCCCCGTCCTTTCAGCGCTAATCACCAGGCTAATATTGGTGCGTTATCTGACCCCCCTTAACCCCCACCCCTGTGCTGCTCTGTTTATTTTTTCCTTTTTTTTTCTTTTTTGTCTTTCCTGTCCTTTATCATGTGTTTCCTGACAGATCTGCTGTTGTAGTCTCTCCGATAATCAGTTTGCAGTTTCGGTTGCATAAGAGCGTTACATCCTGTGGCCTGGCCTCTCGGTGCAGGAAACTGATAATGATGCAGCTTGACAAATCGGCTAAAGAGAGAAAGAAGACGTTAAAGTCGGGAAAACCAACAGCTCGCTGTCCTCGTTGCACACGTTTTTTTATTTCTAGAACTGTCCGATTTAGCATTTTTGTGCTTTTTAGGTGAAGTCTAACATCATGCGAGAAGTCACAAAGCTGATTATAAACCAGTGCAGTTTAATGGCATCTGCGAACGTAGAGAGAGAGAAAGAGAGAGAGAGAGAGAGAGAGAGATGCTCAATTTTTAAGACTGGACATTTTCCATGGGTATAAACTGGACATTTAAAAAAAATTGTAGGTGAGCCTATAACAGGGAACTTAAATGTAGTTGTAAAAATATAAGCATCTGTTAAAACAACCAAATTGAATGCAATTTTAGGTGAATTTTTAAATGCAAGTTCATCACACACACACACACACACATATATATACACACACACACACACACACATCACACTTACTGCAGGTTTACCAAGGCCACGCCCCCTGCATGCACTGTGCGTTCTTCCATAACACAACACACATCATTGCTACAATCCTGCACTCCTGCATAGCGAAAAATGTCCATCTTGGAGAGTCTTCACGGAAATGACATCCAGATGACCTACATTTTGCGTTTAAAACTGTGTATAAGCGATTGTGCAACAAAATTAGTCTAACAATTAAATCAAAGTCAGAAATGTCTTTTTATATGAACATACAGTATATATAATTGATCTGTATTAGTTTGCATCCATGTCAGCTTCTGACTAAACAAAATGTTTGTTTGCGTACGATACAGTTAAAATTTCCCCAAATTTCGAATGAATTCCTATAAATTCCTGGAACCTCCCCAACCCTAGACAAAGATGAAGCTATTTTAACGAGAACTGAAACTTCCTCGCGCCAAACTGGGAGTTTTCTCTTCACCATGGTCGCCACCGTCTCGCTTATCCCGATAAACTTTTTAATCGCAAACAACTTTTTCTTTTCTAACCGCTTTATCGGTGTAAAGCTCATCTGAGAGCATATGGAAGCGAATAAAAACCCGCGTATGTAACAAGCAAGCATGTACATTATAGCGTGACCCAAAACAAGGAGACTGAACTTCCACACTCTTGAAATAACCCCAACACCTCATCGAGTCATGGCCTTCGTTTTTTTTTTTTTTTTTCCTCTGTCCCTGGAAGCCTCAGATGGCTGTGCCTCACTTCCCCTATCAGGAAATGGCCTACATTCAATGTGACAAGTGTTGGTTTCACATTTCTGCTGTACCCGCCAGCATCGGCAGTCATCTCCGCTTGCTTCACACCGCAAAGGCAGCAGCAGCTCACCCGAAAATATCCGCGATAGAATAGGATGCGGATCTCTGGCGTGCCGCTGATCTTTAAACAAGGCCACTTGCACCATTTTGGAATCGCTGTACGCCTGTTACATCGAGTTGAATCTTATATTAGCGCTAAACAGTATACAGCACATGAGGCATTCGTTTGCGTAAGTGCCGAGTGGCAGCGTATGCCAATGAAATGTAATGTAATGTAACGAGATCCTTTAGTAGAGCCCGAGAGAAGCTTTAACTCCATTAGGCGCCCTGGAGCAGGTAGTCCACACGGGCGGAAATCGGACTTTGATCTGCACCGAAGCAGATAAAGAGAGTGGCTGAGGGCTGAAATGAAGTTGGCGGTGGATGAGGGAGTGGGCGACGGGTCAAAAGCTAATGCTGCCTTTGATTTCAATAAGGCTTTCCTTGTCCTGGGAGTGCTCACTTTAATGCCATTACAGGGCATCCTGTGACAAGGCAAATGTTCTCGTCTCCATCACAAGACGGGGGGAAACGTTACGCTCCTAATCGCTTAATGCATTTGAGTGAATGGAGTCGAAGAGGAAAGTGGTTCCTGTGTTTGTTTTGATCCGGTGTTCCTGTGCGCTGTCTATACAGCCGTCCCGCATGAACCTGGTGACCTATTTGTTTACCAGGATTAAATGTTACTTTGATTTATGATCGAAAATACACATTCGCCTTTTTTTTATCTAAACTTTTATTAAAGCACAACTTTGATGCACCAAAAAATAAATTCAGTACGAACAGAATCCTTTACAGACTCGGCCAGACATTGTTAAATATTTAAATCCCTGCCGCCGAGAAGCCCCTTTGTCTTCAGTCTGTCACGGGGGGATTGTTTTACTCATGCAAAATAAAAATATTCATTAAAAGCTTATTTTTCACATTTTTATCTACAGAATAATTATAATAATAAACACCACCCCCGTGGCACCAAAATGGCACAACCCTCATTTTATAACACCCTGCTGAGGGTTGGACTGTGAGATTGTTAGTCGAATCAGACTCCTCCTATCGAAGCATTGAATCTTCGACAATTCAGGGGTCACCCCTAGAAGGTAGCTTACCTATTGGCACAAAGGCTGGACAACATTTCTCCAACGGTGTTCAATTAACCCCCAACTTAATGAAGACGTAAGGGTGGATCTATCTGCAGAATCAGATCCAGGGCAGGCATCACGATCACATTGTACGCCCAGTAAAATCTTTGTCACCACACCGAGTTTGTGATTTCTACTTTTCCACACTGCAGGTTTTCCTGCGATTAGCTGCTAATCTGATTGGCCCGGGTTACTCACTGGCCGAGAGCTGCTTTAGGTAGCAGCAGTTTGCACATAGGTAATGGAGGCCTGCATTTTCTTTTCCTCTCTCGAAGATAATAGAACAAAGAAGCACAGCTTGCAAAGAAATGGAAAGTATCATCTGCTTTAACTTCCAGTTTAGCCTCTGACTGACGCTGAAACAATCCCGATCTGTTTGGTGTCGCGAAATACGTCTATTGGCTAATTAAGATTTAGTTTTCACTCGCAGGCATCAACTTGGCCACACTTTCACAGTAACATGAAATGAATACTGCGTTGAAGAGCCACGTGAACGGGTTCTCTCGTAACAGTCTGTTTCTGGGCCAAGGCACGAGGCGCTGCGTGATATTTCAAAGACTCGTCTGGGCTTTTCTGCGGAGCTCAAGGAGCTCATAAATATTCCCATTGGCTCAGTGCAGACCCAAGTACCTGTTTAGCAGCCGGCGAGCCTGTTGACATAAATTATAGCCTAGCCAACATAATGGTCCTGGGTTTCGGAAACTGAATGATTATTTTCAAGAGGTAATGACCCACCTGTGCCCACTTCAGTCTTTCTGAACACAGTGTCAGCATCGTACCATCAATTTATTTTTGTGGTGCTCTGGGGTTTTTTGTTGTTGTTGTTTGTTATATAACTACAGTCTCTTGGTCACAGTGCTGCATGAATGAGTGTGGGGTTGAAGGCCTTGCTCAAGAAGCTTGGTGTTGCTGGGATTTAAACTTGTGACCTTCCGATCCACAGTCAAATACCCGCTGAGCTTCCACCTCCCCGCTAGAAAACCGCTAGGAATCATTCTCTGATTAAGGCTTAAACATACCTTTCGTACAGTAATTTTACCTAATCCACTCTTTTCATGGGCAAAAGTTCAGGAGAGCAAAACAGACTTTCCAAAGGAATACCAGTTCTTTCCACCATCTGATCTAAGTGATATTAGACAAGCTTGGCAGTCGCTGGTTAACATGGTCAAGCGTTTTCAGCTGTGCGTGCATGAGCAGCAGTTAGAATAGACGTGAGGGTACATTTGCGCACGTTTCAGTGGAAGCATGTGTTCCTCATCACCCTCCTTGTTGAGGGTAAATAAGTCTTGACCTGACCACCGCCCGACCGTTGGAGCCTTGTGTTTTTCAGTTGTCTGCCGCATTTTCAGGTTGATTCTACACAGTCCTAGATTTCACATCTCAAAGAGAAGAGGCCAGAGCTTCTTGCTTGATGGACATTTGATTGGCAGCCATGCAATCCCCTTTATCTTCAACCCCCCCTCTTCGTTTCTGCTTCACTGCACTTGAGCTTCCTGTGTTGATGAGGTGAAGAGGAAGAAATGACAACAAGACAAAAAAAAAAGAGACAGCTAGGTCTGGAAAGCGAGGAGCTCACAAACGAAGAGAACAGATGTTTCCCAGATGTGGCCTGCGGCTGCAGGAGGGACCCTCAAGCTGGCTGGGCTACACACTGGCTGCTTTGTTCGCCTCCTCCTCCCCAACAGCCCTCTTCCTCTCCCAGGCCATGCTTCTGTCTTTCCACCGCCGGCCTTTGAAGTCAGGACACGACTCAGGAAGCAAGGAGCTGCAATCGATTTTCTTCCTGCATTAGAACAGGAATGTGTGGACAACACCCCCCCCCTCCCCCCTTTCCTTTCTCTTTCCTTTTCTTCCCTTTTCTTCCCATCCCTGTCGGAGTCCTCCATGAGCCGTGTCTTGGTGCTGTTTGGTCCACAGGGTCAGAGGCCCAATTTGCCTACAGAGCCAGCATCATTTTGGGAGAACCACCCACTAACTAGGCCTGTGCATCGGCAAGAATCTGGCGGTACGATACGTATCACAATACAGGGGTTGCGATGCGATATTTTGCGATACTGTAAGCAAAGCGATAGTTTGGCATTTTCCTTATTTCAGGAATAGGATATAATTATAGAAAAGCTGTCATCAGGAACATACCACCATATGCAAGCCTTCACTAGAACACTGTGGGATCTGCATTTGCATTAATTACATCTAAAACGACAGTTTTGGAGACAAGATCAGAGAGGCGAGATTGGGATGGTTTGGACATGTGCAGAGGAGGGACATGGAGTATATCAGTAGCAGAATGCTGATGATGGAGACACCAGGAAGGAGGAGAAGAGGAAGACCAAGGAGGAGGTTTATGGATGTGGTGAAGGAAGACATGCAGGTGGTTGGTTTGAAAGAGGCAGATGTGGAGGACAGGGGGGGTATGGAGACGGATGGTCTGCTGTGGTGCCCCAAAATGGGAGCAGCCGAAAGAAGAAGAAGACATCTAAAACGACAGTGCCTACCCTAACCCCTTAAACCTACCCATACCATGAAACCTGTACCAGCCGGTATATGATACAATACATGAACACAAGTATCATTGTTACTTAACCATGGCAAATTTGAAAAACTATTTTAAAACATCTGCACACTTTTAATATAAAGTCGGATTGAGGATTAATGTATAATATTATTAGCATTAGCATGAGGCTAGTAGTGGAAGCATGATCCGAGTGCTAATTAGGGTTTTGCATCTAAAAGCTACAATTCTAGAGAGGCAAGAAAAAAAAAGAGTAAGAAAGACTTTATTTTATGAAGGTAGAGAATGCAGTTAAGAGAGGAAAGAAAAGAAAAGCATGTCTAACTTGAGGTTTGTGTAAATAGCACTGTTCTTTACGCTGCTAATTCTTCTTCTGGTTAATAGGGCAACATGAACATGTAGTTCCTGAGCTTTTTTTAACACCATTTAACATTTTCCTGCCTGAAAAATAAACCGCACAGAAACAAAACATAATGCTGCCAATATGTCTGGCGGAAGTTATACCCCTAATCGTTTTTACCGGTGGACACACCCTTATACTAGTACTGTTTATGTTCAGAGATGAGACGACTGCTGTATATCTAGCAGTCAGGAAATAAATTCTAAACGAAACAACCGGCACGAATCTTATGAAATAATTTACCGATATTGCATTTTTGAGAGTATCACCAAACAGAATATCGCAATACTTAGGCGTATCGATATTTTCCTACACCCCTACCCATGCCAACAGTTGCTTGTTTTTAATTACCATCAATATGTCTCAGGATTTATGTTTACAATTTGAGAAGTCAGGCTTTTGATTATCGCAAAAGAAAAGTGTTCTCTCCATTTTAGGAAGGTCATGAATCTAAATATCAAGGCAAAAAGTCTCAGAAGAACAGTTAGCCAAGGGTGGGAGTTACACAGGTAGTAAAAAGAGACTGGCTGGTGTGGGAAATAGGAGCCGTCAAATAGCTTACAGCTCTACAGCTTCCATCGACGTTCTACTATCTTCTGACCATCCTTGTATTTCTCTTTATTTTGCTGTGGTTTAGGGTGCAGGTCGGCACGCGAGTGGGATCGCAGACCCTAGAGAAGGTTTCAGCACCAGCACTGGCTTAGCCTCCTCATTTACTCGCACACAACACCAAGAGGAACCCAGGGAGGAGGAAAATCTGAGGCCAGGGGTCTCGGGCTTGCAGGAGGAACACACTGGAACACCGCCGGCATTGAGAAGTACATTGGAGCACATTGTTCAACAGCTGGACATTCTGACCCAGGTAAGCAGGTCAACCTTCAGCTCGTGTTGCTTTTAAGTGAACATTGTTAGACTGTTGGTGGTTTTGGAGATGAAGGTTCTCTCTCTTATGGAACATCTGTCGAGTTTCAGGTTCTTCTCACATTCCTCTTGTTCTTGCTTTACATAAAGCAGACATCAATGCAGAAGCTTTAATGAAGGAAAGGAAGTTTGAGTTGAAGCTCGAGCGACATGACGACAGGGAAATGGACACTTGAGTGTTGTTCTGGATTCAGATTTAAATATTCAGGATTCAGATCTTGTGACTAAGTTGGACGATAAGGGGCCTCAAAGGGCCCCCTACACGTGTGTGTGTGTCTGTGTGTTATCATACTCTATATGGATAAATGTTTGTGGACACCTGGCATAAGATCCGTATGTGCTTATTTTTGAACGTCACATTATTTTTTTTTTTTCTCCATTTTTGTTGTAATAAGCTCCACTCTTCTGGATGTTCCACTAGATTTTGTGGATATTTGTGCTCACCCAGAGACAGGGGTGTGTAAAGTCAGGTGCTGATGTAGGTGAGGTGAGGAGGCCTGGGGTACAGCATGCAATTTCATCCCAAATATCTTCCAGTCCAACCCATGTAAAGCAGATCTTCATGGAGCTGGTTTTGGGGTGGGAAAACTTTATTACCACAACCAGAGAAATCTGAAACAAATGTGTACCTCCAATTTTGTGGTAACAGTTCAGGATATTGCTGGGAAAATGTCCCTTTACTGATGGCCATGTATGGAATGTTTTGTTGCCATGAATAAAATCCATGGTCCTGACAAGCTGACCTCAATCTTAGGGCAAATAACGCTCCTGACCAACTGCAGCAACCCCAGATCACCGTACTGACCCTTCTGATACAGATTAACATCATTTCCACGGCCACAGGATGTGTGTTCCGACGTGGTTGTTTAAGAAATGGGCTACTCACTGCATCAGTTTGGGTTCAACGTGTTGCCAGGTGAAACAAAATCATCCATGCAGTAATTATCCAATGGGAGGCTCTTACCTATTTTAAATCCAGGGCAGTGTGTGTGTGTGTGTGTGTGTGTGTGTGTGTGTGTGTGTGCACGCATGTATGTATGTATATGTATATAATCTAAAAATATAAGAAAGACGAAACAAACTGGGGAAAAACCTTTTAATGATTTCCCATGTTGATGAAAAAAACGTTACAAGCCAGTGGGAGAGTAAAACTAAAGAATTGAAACAATCTGGACAAAACACATCTGGGTGGAAATGTCAGGTGTCCCAATACTTTTGTCCATATATTGCATGGGTCTTTGGCAGGACTGCAGGGGGTCTGCTATTTAATGTTAAATCACAAAAAAAAAGTAAAAAAAAATATATATATATAGATAAATAAAGAAAGAAATAAAAATGGGTAAAAACATCAAAGAGATTTATTTTTTTAATGAATACATTAACAGATTTAATAAAACCCTTGCGTCCATGTGCAGTCACGTGGATGTACGTGATTGGTCAGCGTATATGAGCGCGCTATATGGATTAAAGGTCACGTTCTGTTACACTTAAAGTTGGTGTAAATGTGTAATAGTCACTTTACAGTAAAGTAAAAATGTAAACTACAAATCTATCAAATAAAAGACACCTGTGAACAACTCAATCAGTTCAGATTTTATTTGCAAAGTATATGTTTGTTATGATGCAAAAATATACAGACAATGATTCATGTACAACAACAAAGATCTGATTGTCAACATAATATAATTAGCATCATATGATTTGTTTCTATTAATTGCAGTGGCTGTGCTTGACACGTTTTGTATCAGGGTCCCTGCCCCATGTCTCTATCGCTAAAGGACATGAAAACCGTTGAAGACCCCTGATATAGTGTATATATTGACGTCTACTGTCTGATATGAGCGAGTAGCATCTATTCTACTCGCACAAACGCTAGAGTGTTAAAAACGATTGGCGAAACGCTAGAGTTCCATGCACATCTTCTGCAGCTGTATCAAATTAGACCCGATGTCACTGATGTATGACACTAATTAGCATGAACCGCTTGTGCTTCAGACCGTGGCTGTGCTGGAAGAGCGTCTTACCCTGACAGAGGACAAGCTGAGAGAATGTCTAGACAACCAGGCTGTTATTCTGGAGCAGATGCAGCAGCAGGATGAGTCACACGGAGACTAGCGGCTCGGCCGAGGGTCCAGCGGTTTGTCGCATCTTCAGCTCGCGGGGGTCGCCGGCGATGGTCCGGAGTACAAGAGACTCCTTCTTAAGACTCTGGAAAAATTCTTCAGCTTCAAAACACGGAAAGAAAAGGAACGGAAGGAAGAGCAGGATGGAGGTCGGAGGGCAGAGAGAGGGGGGGGGTTATTTGAAGGGTCCTGTAGCAGTCTCTCCCAGAAATTCATTAAGTCCCTGTGGATGAGACAGCTGCAGCTAGGAAAACATCCCGGCCTTGTTTTGACAGCAGTGAGAGGCGGCATTCTTCATGACAGCCGTTCCGACGACACGTCGAGAGAGAGGGATAGATCTCTCTCTCTCTCTCTCTCTCTCTCTCTCTCTCTGTCTCTCTGTCTCTCTGTCTTTCTTTCTCCTTGTTTGTCATCAGCCTTGTGTATTTAACTCCTGTGTACGTTTATATTTTCGAGAAATAAATGACTTTCGTAAACGACAGCAGTGCCCTCACTGCGAAAGGCTGCACTCCTCATCCAGTTCAAACTCCCTTGTGTACATTGTATTGTTGACCTTTTGACCTTACCAACACCCAAACGTTTATATAAATAATAAATAAAATGTAATGCTACACGAGTGGAAAGATCGACCAATCAAACAAACTCCTCCGAAGCATCGAGATGAACGTGCAACACCCACCAAACCAACTCCGTTCCTGTTCTCAGGTACGTTAAAACGTTTGAGAAAACACGTGAACCTTCAACCCGAGATTCGAATCCCAGCACCACCAAGCTTTGAACAAGGTAAGTTGCCTTAGATACGGGGCAAAGGTCACCAAATGCCATAACTGTAAACCTTTGGGATGTGCATTTCCATACAGAACCTCCATGAAGTGCTCACAGCGCTTCACTATTTTACAACCAGTTACGTTTTTATCCTCATAAATAAAAAGGAACGAACGATTTCACAAAATGTATTTGAGTAATAAGTACAAGATTAAACTTAAAGTGAAGTTGCAGTAAAAGTCTCCAAATGGAAACACTTCAGTGAACTTAAGTACACGACCAGATTACATTTACTTCCTTACAGTCCACCACTGGAAACGGTGATTCTTATAGCTGTAAACCAATGATTATAGAAGCAGTTTGAATTTGAGAACCCCCTGAACCCCAGAGATAATCATATCCCAACTTTGAGTTCCTCTCTTTAGTGCTTTGTCGTGTTTTTTTTTTTGTTTTTGGGTCAAACTGTTTTATTTCGGTTCCTTTTTTTTCCGTTTGTCAATTTCTTTCTCTGTTAAACACGAAAAAACAATGGAATGGCGCAGCTATCACAAAATGAGGCGTCCAGTCGGACCGAATGTTTTTTCCGTTTTAAAAACGAAAGCGAAGTGAGAGATCACCAGAGCGATTAGTTGCGAGAGGCTGAGTGTCTCTGGGCCGCGTGCCGTGTTTACTCCCTGCTGCCGTGTGGTTTTCTCCGGTGTGGAGGTCGAGCGGATGTGGCGAGAGCAGAAGCACAAAAGGTTTTTGCGCCTCGTGTTTGCTTTGGGTACCACATCCTTCCTCTGTTCTAGCTTTTCGCTCCTCACGCTCTCTTCAACTCTCACATCCGCAAACCTGAAAACAGACAAGTGTGCGAGCCGAGTCGTAGCTAGCACAGCGCCG
>MU551706.1:1325158-1338190 GCA_024362625.1 Silurus asotus
CCCTCTCTCCTTTTCCCCCCCCCCCCCCCCCTTACATTTCATACACATACCCACCCACACACACACACACACACACACACACACACACACTTGTCAAACTCTTCTTATGAGGACCATCCAGGAGTTTTGTCCTCATAAAATCAAGCTTTCATCTTGATGACCATGTGCAAGATGAAACCCGTCTGACATTCCTGGCCTTATTGTGGGGACATGTTCCAGCCCTCAGCAGAATATAAAAACATGTCTCACACACACACACACACACACACACAGTTCTTCTCTACTGCCAGAGTTTCTCATGAAGCACTCATTTGCCTGGATTTGGATGTAGGGAAACGCATTGCATTTCGGTGTGTGATTCTCGACACACGCTTTGCACCATGCCGAATCAACAGTTACGCTCATTTGACTGCTTGAACAAAACACGGGGCAGATCCACACCGAGTTCACCCATTGCACCGCAATGTTGAGAACAACAGGAAGCGACAAGTTTATCAGATCGCAGCTTGGTCACGCGGGTGCCGAAGCGTACCTGTTTCTCTCTTTCTGAGCTGAACTTTAAGCGCAGCGTCGCTTTGTGCGACAAGGCAAAGGCGGAGTCACGGAACAGACGCCTGGAAGACGACATTAGAAGCCCGGCAGTGGATGAAATGGATTCCCGAGAGATAATACACCAGCATAGTCGGCTAGGCGTTGAGTAACCCTGAGCTGCTGCGTCTAATGAGAGATGACACATCTGAAGGCCCTCTTCTCTATCTACCGCATCTGAAGCGCATGCCTGATTTGCATTGACAAAAACGTATTTACGCTAAACCCAACAAACATGCAATTCCGGTCACTTCCACTTTCTCAGCGTTGTTTGTTTGGCATGATTACAAGTCGATTCTCAGATAATGTTGCTAAAATTTTGTCACTATAGTAACAACTCAATGGTTGATACAGTGAAGCTTTCTGTAAAAAGACTTTTTTGTCTATTTAATAATTTTTCGTTTAGGGAAGAAGTCTATGTCAGCGCTTTCTAACATGGAGTTCACATGTAAAAAAAAATGTCATCTTGAACAAGTTGGAGAGGAAGAAATAATGAGCTGAGGGAATGAGGGTTTTAGCTGCTCAAATGTAATGAAGAAGAGGAACGAACTTCTTTTGTGAACATTCAGCAGAATGAAATGTCGCTAAAAATGGAAACTTTGGAACGTGGATATATTTTAGAGCAGTCAATGTGCAGCGTGTATAGCAGTACAGATTTACTGTGTTACCTTAACATGAAGCCATTATTGTCTAAAGAGATAACAACATCATACTGACCACTGGATCTTCAACATGATACCACATGGTAAAGAGTCTCTGAGGATGTAAGATTTAGTATTGTTGCTCTCCACTAACATGCCGAAGCTGTAAGAAGATCAGTATCACCCTGAAACTGAGTTACAGTAAAGTGCTTAGGGTCATACAGCGTTTTCCCAGACGGGTTCCACTCAAAACAGACCTTCCAAGGGTCCATCAGAGAAGTCGAGTTCTCGTTCTGTGTGTCAGCTGCAGAAGCTGCTTCAATTAACAGGTGCATGAGTGCTGCAGAATTGTTTTAAAGGGTGCAGAAGGTCCGCTCAGATGGTGTTCAGCATGTGTGGTGACACACATGCTGCCTTGCTTAAATTCTGCCTTGCCTACAGTCAAACTTGGTGGTGGTAACATCATGGTCTGGGGCTGCTGGTACTGTGGATCTGCGGGTCATTGAGAAAAACATGGATTCCATGGTTAATGGTGGTTAATTTCCTTCACTTGAACTATTAGACCCAAGAAAATCTGCATTCCATGAGTTTGGAGTGGAAGATCTCCTGCTGTAGAGGTCCACAATCCCTATTGAACATGATATATGTGAACACTGTCTGCACCCCAGGCTTCCTCACCTCCTCACCTCCCATCACTTCCTTTGACTTTACTAACAAAAAACTTGACTTACTTCACTGAATCTCAACAAATCTTCACAAAATCTTGTGGAACATCTTCCCAGAAGAGTGGAGCTCATTCTAACAGTAACTGAGGACTGTAAAATGGGATGCTCAAAAAAAAAAAAGCACATACCAATCTTATGTGTGTCCACAAACTTTTTTCCATATAATTTGTGCTTATCGACGTATTAAACTGCACAGAATTGCGAATATTTGCATTTCTGGTAAGTAATAAACCAACATTTGGTTCCTGAGTAGCTGTAATGTGTAACGACAAAGTTTATAAAAATATAAATTCTGTTTAATATTTACAGTAAAACGATTGTTTATATTTTATCTCTCGATCTAATAGCAACATCTAAAACACCTACATCCTCAACCATCATCTTTGATGGAAAAATAAAACCGTCTCAGATGTACCTCAAGGTTTGTGTTTTTTCTTTTAAAAAGATTCGGACCAACACCCGGATCCTGTCGAGGCTCAAGGAAGTGTTTGTAAAGGAAGCCGGGTGTTAAGCGAAGCTCCCTGCCGTGCCTCGTATGCTAAAAGCTCTGAAACTCGGCGCTCACCTTTGTGCTCGCCTGGTCACTCCGCATGTGAATGGCGGCTCTAAATGGACTATTAAAGGCAGTTGACCTCGACTCGCCTGCTGGAGACGCCGTGTCTGAGAACGCGCCGGAGTTCTCCCTTCCATTTTTCATCAAAATGACAAAAGTTTTTTTTTTTTTTACTTTACAAACACCAGAGCACCACAGACTGACGGGTTGATTCAAAGGAAGGGAGAAGCTTCTGGGGCTTTTAATCTTGCTGTCGTTCACTAATGGGATTGTAGCGATAGAAGGTTCTGTTCTTTATCAAAGACTGGGAAAAAAAAAAAAGAAAGTAGGGGACAGTTTATTAAACATTTATCCTGATTCCATAATTACTCTGCTTGTTTGTTTATACTCATTACCATTGATAGATTTGGACACCTGACCATAGGATTTGGTCTCCATGTGCTGTTATAATAATCTCCACTCATCTGGAAGATGTTCCACGTTGGACAAGATTAAAAAGGAGTTTATTAGAGGGACAGTGCATGTAGGCCGTTTTTGGAGACACGGTGAGATTTAGATGGTTTGGACATGTGCAGACCAGGGACATGGGGTATATCAGTAGGACAATGCTGAGGATGGAGACACCAGGAAGGAAAAAAGAGAAAGACCAAGGAGCAGGTTTATGGATGTGGTGAGTGAAGATATACAGGTAGTTGGTGTGAAAGAGACAGATGTAGAGGACAGGGGGGAATGGAGACGGATGATCCGCTGTGGTGACCCCTAATGGGAGAAGCAGAAAGAAGAAGACTTGGAAGATGTTCCATTACATTTTGTACTCATTCAACTACAAGTGGTATGTGAGAAGATGAGGAGGTTCCTGGGGTGCAGTCAGAGCTCATAATCATCCCAAAAGTGTTTAATAGGGTTGGAACTCTATAGCTGGAGATCTTCCACTCCAACCCATGGAAAGTCACAGAGCTGGCTTTGTACACAGGGACATTGTAATGGTTTGCGTCTCCTAGTTCAGGGGAAGGAACATTTTCAATTTGACCATCAGAAGACTTTCTATTCAACTGAATGCCTTTAACTTGTGTGTGTGTGAGAGTTTGTAAAGGAAATGCATACGCCTGGAAAAGTCTGGGGCGCCAATACTTTTGTCCATATAGTGTATTTTTTACAAATATGTTCTAGTCATTAGGTAACAGTGGTCAACTCCTGATGTTTACATAAATCACGAATATCCTTTATATTTATTTTCTATTTTAACGTCATGCCCCGTTTTAATAATTCACGTGTTCTGACTTGTTTATGAGACAAAGGAAATGTATATCTGAACGTTTCGTTTGAAAGCGTATCACACCATCCGTCGACCCGCAAACGATTTATAAAAAGGATGGAAAAACGAGACGATCCACTCGGGAAGCGTTAAACTGCACTGATAGATTCACTAATGTGTTTATTGTTCCACCATTTCACACCTCAGTGCAGCATCACGTCCTCCTGAGAGGCCCTGAGGAAAGAGCCATCACATGGCACGCAAAGTCACATCACAAACACCAGAAAGAAAGAGAGAGAGAAAGAAAGAAAAAAAGAAAGAAAGAAAGAAAGAAAGAAAGAAAGAAAGGAAGAAAGACATTTCCATTTCTCCACAAAATCTAGTGGAACATCTTCCCCAAAGAGTGAAGGTTTTTATCACAGGAAATGGAAACTACATGTGGAATCGGATGTTAAAATAAAATTTAAGACTTTTGGACACGTGTTTATTCAGACATCATATTTACATCATGTTCCTGGTTACTAAATATGTTTCCAAAAACTAAGTTTCCAATACAACGTATAAAACTCTTTTTTTTCCGATTTCTCACGTGTGAAGTCGTGTACAGTTCTCTTAATGTCATATAATAATAATAGCAATTTATGCAAATGTGTGACCATCATGTGAAATATAAATATATACAAAAATTGAAAATTTTTTCAAAAATGTACATTATATATGGAGAAGATTTTTTTTTTGTTTATATTTTCCCCAAAATATTTAAATGTGTTAGTTTTACCTGAACTTTATTTATTTATTTATTTATTTACTTACCTAATCAACATTTTATTTGACACCAATGGTGCAAACCAATATGGATATAATTATATATATATTTATTATATAAAAGCAATAATAGTTAACATTTATTAATTTTTTATTTTTTTATTTTTTTATTCATTTGACAGCAAATTCTCTCTCTCACAAACACACACACACACACACACACACACACACACACATATTTTTTTAACATACTAATCATTTATATTATAATACATTAAAATTATATAAAATTATATATAAATGATTTCTTATTAATCATTTATTATGTTCCTGCAGGGTTTAAACTTTGAGAGCTGAGAGGGAGGTGTGTGTGAGTGTGTGTGCGTGTGTGTGTGTGTGTGTGTGTGCGCGTGTGTGTGTGTGTGTGTGTGTGTGTGTGTGTAACCCGAGCTCCAGTGAACTCCTGAGCGCTTTAATTCTCTTCCCCCCTCTAAACACTGGCGCTCCTTCCTGCGCTGTTTGTTTGCGGTCAGTTGATCCGGAGCGGAAATTCCTTTCCGTTTTTTTTTCTCTCTCTCTCTCTTTTTTTTTTTTTTTTTTGTGAATGACAAACTTATTAACAATTCATCGGCTGCAGGCCTCCGGGTTCCATCCGGCCTCGTTACCAAGGAAACGACCGCCCCGAGCCTTCCGATTGGTCGGAGCGCAATAATGTAGGCATTGAAACGCCGCGCCCTCGCCTTCATTCACCAGCACACTGAGACTGAGACACAGAGACACTAAGACTGAGACACGCAGAGACACGCACGCGGAGACACGCGCACAGGCAGAGCTGCGTTACAGGGACCACACGGACTGATTCGGACCGGACGCAAACACGCACTCGGGTTCTTGGATGTTCGGTTCGGTTAAAATTAAAAAAATTAATAAAAAGCAAGAAATAAACCCAACGTGGACGCTGTTATATAACCGGAAGAGGAACGTCAGTGGGACTGGGGTTTATTCACGGGCGCGCGTGAGTCATTGATAAACGCGCAGTCGCATGAATGGACGGATTCGGAGCGCGTCTCCAGTTCACGCTTTAACTCCTACAAGAACACAACGTTCGGATTTCCTTTCTTTTTTGTGCATTTCTTGCAGCACCGAGGCGTCAGCTATAATACATTAAATTATTGTAGAAAAAAAAATAGATTATATATATACATTAATTTCTCTGGCCTGGTGAAACGCCGCGGCCTCTGGACGGACCCACGACGCCTCCGTGTAAAGACCACGCACGCACCCCGATGCTCGATAAGTTCCGACCCGCGCAGCTCGACCCGGCAATGGCGATCAGTAAGAGCGTGGCGTGGCTGAGGGAGCAGCTCGAGACGCGCCGCGAGCGCCTGCTCGTGATGGACTGCCGCGCGCGCGAGCTCTACGACTCGTCCCACGTCGAGGCGGCGATCAACGTGGCCATCCCGAGCCTCATGCTGCGGCGGCTGAAGAAGGGCAACCTGCCCGTCAAGTCGCTGCTCTCCGACGGCCAGGACCGCGAGAGGTTCGCGCGACGCTGCCGGACAGACACCATCGTGCTGTACGACGAGTGCAGCCGCGACTGGAACGAGAACGTGGACGGCGGATCGGTGCTCGGTTTACTGCTCCGGAGGATGAAGGACGAGGGCTACAAAGCGTTTTACCTTGAAGGTAGGTGATCCTACTCACGCGCAAAAAAACAGAAAAAAAAAACCCGTATTGCAGTCATGTTACGATTTTGTTATCTGAAGGCCTCGAGAAACCTTCTAACCAAAAAACAAAAAAAACAAAAACAACAACAAGCGACAAAAATTCTGCTCGTGCACGCGCAGGAAAACCTCATAAAAATGTGTTTTTGTTTCCTTTGATTGTTGAACATCTGCATGAGTTGCGTTGGGTTTAATTGGGAATAATAAAACTTCAGTGCACGTGTTCTTTCCGCTTTAAAGACTCATTAATATAGTTTGCAGTCCCGTTATATTGTGGGACGTAATAATCGTAATAATAGGAACGTGACACGCGCGTGCGTTCAGGTGCACGCGCTCTCTAAACAAAGTAACGAATCAAATCCATGTATTGTTATTATTACTAATATTTGCGTTCTTTCGAGCAATCTTTCAAAAAAACAACAAAAAACATCTCATCATGGCTTCATCCAGGCTTTTTTCTTTTTTAACCCCCACAGGAGGTTTCAGCAAGTTCCAGGCCGAGTGTCCGGCGCTCTGCGAGACCAACCTGGACGGCTCGTGCGGCGGTAGCGGCTCTCCGACGTCGCACGTGCTGGGCCTCGGCGGCCTGCGCATCAGCTCCGACTCCTCAGACATCGAGTCGGACGCTGACCGCGAGCCCGGCAGCGCCACAGACTCGGACGGCAGCCCGGCGTCCAACCCGCAGCCCTCCTTCCCGGTCGAGATCTTGCCGCACCTGTACCTGGGCTGCGCCAAGGACTCCACCAACCTGGACGTGCTGGAGGAGTTCGGCATCAAGTACATCCTGAACGTGACTCCGAACCTGCCCAACCTTTTCGAGAACGCAGGAGAATTCAAGTATAAGCAGATCCCTATATCGGATCATTGGAGCCAGAACCTGTCACAGTTCTTCCCAGAGGCCATCAGCTTCATCGGTGAGCAAGTCACTTAAAAATATACACACTTAAAACACATTTAAAAACACAATACAGGGTTTACAGGGACTTGGACTGGATTCTTAGTGGGGACCTCATTTAATAATGCAAGTTATTTAACAAATATCAGGTGATACCACACAAGTTTCTTTGGTTCCTCACGGGGAAGGTGTCAGAGCAGCACTTGTTATTATAGTGGTGAAGCAAAATGTGATTATATTAGAAAAATGTGTCCCGAAATGTGAGGACCTTTGGAAAAGTAACAGTGTGATGCGATTAACACCATGAAGATCTGCAGTGTGCTTTTGCTCGAAGTTCAAAACTCGACATTCAGACGCGTCATTTATTTCCACCAAATTTTATACTAGGAATATTATAAGTAGTAAAAAATGGCTACATTATTATAAAACTGGGGATTGTAACGGCAGCCATTTTAAACCTAAAAAAAGTGTTAAATACACCCACCCTCGTGCTCCTGCTCGTTCAGACAGATTTTACTAGATGACTGCGTGAAGTGAGATACGTCAGTGAATTAATATCAATAAATAAATCAAACAAATTAGTGTTTTTGCGACTTTGTGATAAAAAAAATAGACCCCACATCTGAACAATATGGGTTCGCCTGATCGCCTGTGGGTTTGTGGAGGAGTTAAGCTTTGTGTGTGTGTGTGTGTGTGTGTGTGTGTGTGTGTGAGCTCTCATGTTAGAAAGGCTTATGATAGAACAGGAGATGAGGCGAGGTAATTTGAGCTCAACAGGAAGGAAGCGGCATTGAAAGTAATGTAGGACAGGGGCGGCGTTTTCTCCCACACAACGGAGCCCATTTACAAGGGTGGGGTGGGGTGAAGGGGGAGTTTTGAATGTTGACATCCTGTTCGCCATGACAGCACGCCCCCGTGACTTCTACATTTACACACCCCAAATGGTGGCATTGTGAAGTAACCTGGTGAGCGGAAGGATCATTCGGCCCATTTCCAATAATGTCCGATTCCAGAGACGGAAAATGGAAGATTTGTTTTCCATCCTCTTGTCATGCACTCGAACTGAATGAGAGCTTTTTGTGTGTGTGTGTGTGTGTGTGTGTGTGTGTGTGGAAGGAATTCCGACATACTTCTTGCTCTCAGGCAGACAGTTAACATATGTGTTTACGAGGAAACTCAAGCTTTTATAATAGATCACCTTTGTGTATGAACACGTTTCACAACCAGAAACCTAACCAGATATCCTCGTTCTTTTTCCCCCTCTCCCTTCCCTCGTTCTCCGAACAGACGAAGCTCGAGGCCAGAAGTGCGGCGTCCTCGTGCACTGCCTCGCGGGGATCAGCCGCTCAGTCACGGTGACCGTGGCCTACCTGATGCAGAAGCTCAACCTGTCCATGAACGACGCCTACGACATCGTCAAAATGAAAAAGTCCAACATCTCGCCCAATTTCAACTTCATGGGCCAGCTGCTGGACTTCGAGCGCACGCTGGGACTGCAGAGCCCGTGCGACAACCGGGCTTCGGCGCCGTCGCAGCCGCTCTACTTCAGCACGCCCACCAATCACAACGTCTTCCAGCTCGACCCGCTCGAGTCCACGTGAGAGGAGGCGCTCTGACCATCCCGATGTGGCTTTCTGTCTTTTTGCCCCTCTCTCAAAACCGAGGAGGCTTTTTTTCCCCCCGGACGTTTTTGTGACGCTGCAAGGCGCAGCTGGTGAGTTAGCCGGCGACGCGCCGACGCGCTTTTCGTCTCGAAGCGGAAAGGCAGCTGCTGTACTATTGGGACGGAGAAAATGCAGCTCTGTATCTCTCTCAGACTCTGTAAGGTAGTTCCTGCTTCCTATCTTCGTACTCAAGCATGTCAAGACTGTCAAAAAATACAAAAACAAAAACGAACTCCTGGCGTGCCAAAGAGACCCGAATCGGACGGTATATATATATATATATAAATATATAAAACTTTTGATCTCTGTTTTCCTAGCACTTGCACCTTCAGGTTTTTTTCCCCAGGTGTGCATCTCTTCTTGTCTTCAGTGAAGACTTGCCTGTTTTTTGGGGGATTAAAAACAACCCCTCCTGCAGACACCCTCGTGGACGACGGCACAGTAACTTTGTTCTCCAGTTTGTTTGTGTGGAGACACTTTTGAATCGTTTATACGCGTGTATTATATTATTATTATTATTATCACTATTATTATTATTATTATAATAGCCACAATGTACCTGTTACGAAAAAGGAAACAGGTACCGGATCTTTTTTTGTCATCTAAACTGAAATGTTGGTTGATATTATCTATGAGTTCGATGCCAAAAAAAAAAAGTTTTGTGAAATCATAAAAATGTGTATACTGTAATATATAATTTTTTCTTTGTTCTTCTTTTTTTTTTTTCCTTACGCTTTTTACGGACGAGCCTTTTTTTAGTACGCATCGTTTCCGGAGGTAACCCCGTTAGCCCTGCCGTAAGGTTTCGTGTACATAGGACTTCGGTCACGAGTTCTCAGTGCAGTTCCTCATAAAGCAGAGCAGAGCTATACATCTAACGGCACATATCGAGAAATAAAAGTATTCATGACACGTATCAGTATGTTTTCAAGATTAGTCCAGAACACGGCTGCATGATCGTGACAAATCTAGAACCTGGACCTGAATTGAATCATTAATTAAGTTTCTCCTTTTTTTTTTTTTTTTGGGGAACGGTGGAAAAACGAAAGCAGCTGGGGGGTTTTTTTCCTTTTTTTTTTTTTTTTTTTCTTTTTTTTTTTTTTTTTTTTTTGCAATTCGAGGTCTCTGAAACGTCGCCCCGATGCGGAGACGTTTGTTCGCACGTGTTTTCAGGGAAAATTCTGTGAAATGCAATTCACTTTTGTCTGATGTGGATTTAAAAACGGGAGCCCGGTTCCCTCAAAGCAAAAGCAAAGGCCTGTTCTGAAGGAGGCAGGTTCCACTTTGGGACTCGATCCCTTCAACCCTACGAATGTAAAGAGATGATAAGTTATTAATAAATTGCTATTTTGTCTATTCAAACCTACCGACCTGCCTCTCTGTTCTGTTCTTTGGCTGAAATCTTGCTATATCTTGTATTTTCTAAAGAATTGACCAGTGAAATGGTTTCTAGCTAGATCATTTGTGTAACAGGAAACTAGCTAGCTTTCTAGGTGACCAGAAACTCACTTAATAGCTCTAGAGATAGTTTAAAATCAATACTTCAAAAGATTCTGATGGTTTATGCACATTATCAAGAAACTTTCTAGCTACCACTATATGAAGCTAGCTACATCATATTCACAAACGTTTTTGGATGCCTGACTATAAGATTATGTGCTTCATTTTGAACATCACGTTCCACATTTAGACCCCATTGGCTAGTATAATAACCTCCTATCTTCTGTGAAGATATTCCAGAAGATGTTGTGGAGATTCATTCCGCTACCTGGATCTCAGTAAAGTCAGGTACTGATGTAGGTCCCAAAGTTCTTCAATATTGTTGGAGCTCTGTAGCAGGAGATCTTTAACTCTAACCCATGTAAAGCAGCTCTTCATGAAACTGGCTTTCTGCACAGGGATTGGGCCTCCTAATGCTAGGCATTCTCCAAATACATCTTATACAATTGTGTGCCTTAAAATTAGTGTTAACATTTTAACACGTCATATGTTTTAGAAAAGTTCCAATATTTTTGGCAATCAAAGTGTAGCTTCTAGGATACCACAGTTTTCTAGCATAGTTAATACCCAAGCATTTTGTGCCCACAAACCTTTGCTCATATTGTGTACTTCAGTAACAAGTTACCTAAAAGATTGCTGGTTCAAGTAACCCTAAAACGAAAAAGTTTCAATCTAAGAAGCTAAAAAATAGTGATTAAATGAGGCCTTCTAGGAAGTTCATAAACATCAAGGAGCCACCATCTTGGTTTGAAACGTAATAATCGCTTGTTAGCTGATTAGTTGTTTCACAAGTGTTGTGTAGAAAACTTTGTGGTAATGAGCTATATAATTCCATCAACTAGCATTAGCTTGTTAGCTAGCTAGGTGCACTCTTTGTCTATTCATTATCAGTACCTGTGCTAGTTTTTGCTAGTTTTTCAAAAGTGCATCGACCAGCAAGTGTATTTTGTTTTGCTTTGAGAATTCTATCCTTTCGATTTGAGATCACTGATAAACACACACACACAAATATGTGCTGAGGTGAAGTTCATTTAAGCTGACAGAACATTGAAGCAGGGCAGGATTTGCAGGAGCTGCTGGGTAACGTGAGCCGATCCGCTTCTCACCACTTCCTGTCTGGAGATCAATGGCTCTGGACGCCTCTGCTCAGGAAACAGGACGGCGTGGAACGAGCCGCAACCCGGCTCTAACCCGGGCTTTGCCGTCTGCTGATGTCAGAGATAATCCCAGCGTGGGAGTGGAGAAAAAAAAAAGATTGAGGGAAAGAAAAAGGATTTGTTTCTGCTGGATAAATGGAGGAGACATTTGTCTGAAATTTCTTGGGACACGATTTGGTCACAGAGTTACACACTGGCGCTGTTGAATTCTCGATTCTGATTGGTCAGAATCTGTTAAGCTTTGCTGCAATTCAAAAATGACGCCAGAAACTCTCCATGGTTTAGCTAGTTCAGCTAGCTTGGCTAAACCCATTCATTCCGTTCATTATAACGCTAAAAAAAGACACAAGGATATCGTCATGACGATGATAAGAAATCGTCCAGATCACTAAGCTGTGTGTAAATTAGTTTAGATTTTGCGTTCATCATATTTTTAAAAGATAGAAAGAAAAAAAACTCGATGTAGCTAGTTTAGCTAGCTCACTAACCTACAGCCGGATTTGTCCCAATTCTGTGTACACCATGATTCCCAAAAAGCACACTGTGTCTTTGTGTTGTCATGGCTACGAGAAATCCAACACGGTTTAGCTAGTTTAGCTAGTTCACTAAGCAACAGCTAGGTTTGTTTAGGTCCAATGTAACTCGAATGCTGCTGTACAAATTAGTCAAGCGCCACTTCAAAGGAAAATGGGTCGGTGGACAGAACCCACACACACACACACACACACACACACACACGTTTCACGAGTTTGTCCCATGTGGACGTTTAAACACAGTAATAAAGTACTCGTGGCGTGTTCATTCCCGTCTGCGGTTCAGCAGGAAGTGTGTTTCGCCCCAACATGTCCTCCATATTCCCAGCGTGTGTGTGTGTGAGTGTGTGTGTGTGTGTGTGTGTGTGTGTGTGTGTGTGTGTGTGTGTGTGTGTGTGTTAATCCTGTGCGAAGGGTTTCAATCCTCATCATTCTCCAGTGGCAGGCCGCCTCTGCTGGGGATTTGCTTGCACTCCCAGCAATTTCCGGTCTTGTGGCAGCTCGGGTTCCAACACACACACACACACACACACACACACACACACACACACACACACACACACCGATGACTTCCAGCCTCTCCTGCTTACCAGCTGCTCTACACTCGAGCGCATATGTTGGAATGTGTGTTGCGTGTTTGGCCTAAAAAAAGGATCCAATGTATCATCCGGCCTTTCAGTCATTTACATCATGTTACAATACTGGATTCTTATTGGTCAAAATGTGTTGTGGTATTTTTTTAGATATGCAGCTCACCAGGCAGTGCAGCTTTATCCTCGATCTCATTTCTAGGGCCACTTGATTTGTTTACTCGTTTACTAGGTGAGTTTTTCCAGAAGGCGATGTTCCATTATGTTCTACTATATTTCATGGTTTTTGGAAGGAGTCTCCAGTGCCAGAGGTGATGCTGTTGGTTTGTAAGTGTGTACTGATTATATGCACAGGATTGTATAAGCTTCGGTAGACACACACACACACACACACACACACACACACACACACACACACACACACACACACACACACACACAC
>MU551706.1:1343242-1348242 GCA_024362625.1 Silurus asotus
GTGAATGACAGGCGGATAAATGCTGCAAGCTCTGTGTGAATGGAGAAAGCATTGAAGGCTCCTCAGGTTTCTCCACATCACTCGGCCAGGAGCTTCACCCAGGAGCACAGTGGAGTCGAGATGGTGAAGGGGGATTAGTTGAAATCCCTGGGGTGAAGAAAAGAGTGCAGGCAGGGTGGAGTGGGTGGAGAAAAGTGCTAGCAGGAGTGATTTGGGATAGAAGAGTATCTGTGGGAGTGAAAGGGAAAGTTTATAGGGCGGTGGTGAGACCTGAGATGTTGTACAGTTTTGAGACAGAGGCATTGATCAAAAGACAGGAAGCGAAACAGGAGGTGGCATTTAGGAGTGATGAGCATGGACAGGATTAGAAACGAGTTTATTAGAGGGCCCGTGCGGGTCAGATGTTTTGGAGACGAGGTGATTGAAATGGTTTGGTCAGGTGCACAGGAAGGGTATGGGGTATATTTGTAGAATTATGCTGACGATGAAGGAAAAAGGAAAGGAAGAGGAGGAGGTGTATGGATGTGGTGAGGGAACACATGCAGGTAGATGGTTTGAATAAAGCGAATGCAGCATTGTAGGCATTGGACTTATCTGCCAACTGCCATAAATGTGACTTCCCAACAAATGAACAATATTTTATTGAATTATTGAATTAATTTTGTCGTTTGAAACGACTTTCCTGTTGTGAATTCAGTGCTGCTGAATTCTCCATTTTGATTGGTCAGAAGGTGTTGATCACTTTTCCAGAACACTGACAGTGTGATCGGTTTATATCAATACACTGGTTTTGATATTGTTTCCATAGTAACCACTCATTCACAAATACAGTGGTGATGAATGAATAAAGGTAATTTTACTCTCTGTGCTACAATTCACTGTAAAAATGATCAAGTGAATCACATGTCTGTCTGTCTGTCTGTCTGTCTGCCTGTCTGTCTGTCTGTCTGACTGTCTGTCTATCTGTATGTCTGTCTGTCTGTCTGTCTGTCTGTCTGACTGTATGACTGCCTGCCTGCCTGTCTGTCTGTCTGTCTGTCTGTCTGTCTGTCTGTCTGTCTGCCTGTCTGTCTGTCTGTCTGTCTGTCTGTCTGTCTGTCTGTCTGTCTGACAAAATATAAACAGGAAAACATAAACACTGTATTACGCAGGCAGTGCCGTGGATTTGGTGTTTATTTACAGTCCACGTGCACGACTACAAAGAAAATATTTTTATTTATTTTTTGTTTTTTTATTAATTAATTCGAAAACTGTAGTTTTTATCTGTTTACAGATACACAAAATGCCTGAGAAATGAGTTAATTCCTGTCGTGAATGAACTGAAAGAGCTGCTGAATTCTCCATTCTGATTGATCAGAAGGTGTTGATTACTTTTGCAGAACACTGAAAGTGTTTCCATGGTAACTGCTCATTCACAGAGACAGTGGTGATGAATGAATGTAATTGTGAATGTAAATGTAATGAATGTAAACATGAATGTATTAATCTGTGCTACTATTCACCATGAAAAAGATCAGATAACGTTCTCTCAGTAAGGTGAGCACTCCCGTCACGCAGGTAAGACGAACTTATAACGACCTTGACAACCTCTAAGTTGAAACAACTGCGATATCAGAGGATTGTGTTTCAGTGGCTGGTAACGCCGCAACACACGGAGCCTGGAGGAGCGTAATCTCACAATCTCTCAGGCCGGAAGTGACTCACACGGGCTCGCTGTCATAGAGACATGCTCATAAATAAAAAACAAACACACACACACACAGTTGGACAAAAATACATCAAAATTTATATTAAAAAAAAAAAGTGTAAACTACAAAATACAGCAGCCGCATCATGTATCAACAGAAACTACTGTATTTTTGTACTTTAAAAATGAAAGTCTTTTGTACTTGTGTAATTTCTTCACAAATCTTCCATCATTTCGTCTGTTTGATTTGTTCCTTCACCATCACACCGACTCAGTTGATTAAGTAAACAATGTTTAATAGAAACAGCTTTTATCTGAGTCACGCAATAAATCTGACACATGCAACCAGTTAACAGATCAAATATTCACATACACGTCCCTGTGATCTCCCAGGTGAAGGTTAGTTTTACAGTTTTACAGTTTTACAGTTTTACAGTTTTACAGTTTTATAGTTTTACAGTTTAATGTTGAACAGTTTGCGAATGAAACATAATTGCATCCTTATTTATTCATTCATAAGAAGACGACTGATGGCACCTGCATTTGTAGCAACCGGTTTCTAACGAATTAATCATTTTATTGTTAATCATAAATTTAATAATATAAATACAGTAAACATTCATGCAGTAGTGTGCAAAATCATGATCCTACTAAACAGCTGCTTCAATGAGGGTACAATCAAATATTTATTTATCGATCATTGGACACCTATCTGCAAGCTGGCAGCCTGCAGGTCTGGGAAAACTACTGAATAGCACCAATCCGAGGCCTCATTTTTATGATGTCATCATGTTGAACTTTTTATGAAGTATTTTACAGTATTTTAAAACATATTTTTATACAAAATATGAAGCCAATTTCATCAACCCTGTAAAATACATGTATCATAAACACATCCCTGCACACGCACACACAGACACATACACACACACACACACACACACACACACTCCCACTTACCATCCTTATGAGGACGTTACCCGTATTATGATTAACGCAGACTTTCTCAAACCATTCTCGATATTTCCGACCAGTAAAGTGCATTTCTCAAAACAATTTACAAACAACACAATACAATGGATCTGTAGTTTTTTTTAAAAGCCTTAATTCCTCTCTTAAAAGTAAATATTTGTGTCATTAACAAGTCCTTCTTTCGTAAACAATATCGTCAAAGTGTTTCGTCATGTTGCCATGTGGGATATCGATTGTAAAAGATCGGCAGGATTCACAATATAACTTTTTACAGCGGACGACTGAAAACTATCATGTAAATAAATGTCCCAAAGCATCCACAATTTGTTCAAAGCGACGAGAAATTGTTTTTATGAGGAGCACAAATACGACATGATGTGGAGGTTGAACAAGTAGTTTTGAGAATTTCATTTCTGATCTGAGATAAACTCCAAAGCAACTTGATGCTTAACTTAACCTTGAGAAACTAAAAAATTCATGTCTGTCTGTCTGTCTGTCTGTCTGTCTGTCTGTCTGTCAAAATATAAACAGGAAATGGATTGTGGTGGATTACACATGTGCGAGTACAAAGAAAATCTTCCATGAAATTATTTAAAATACTCCAGAAATGTTATTGTTTAGTCCTCACTAAGGGCTATACACACACACACACACACACACACACACACACACACACACACACAGGGGCGATATGGCGTGTGGGTCAGTAAGCTGGTCAGCACCATAGCAGGCGAGAATTTCCTCCGGTCGTGGCGAAGTGGTGTAAAATTGCACTGACCTCGAACTCAACCCGGTTCGTATTTCACAGCGTGGCTGGGCGAAGTTTTACACAGTCCCTGAAAACAACACCAGCATTTTGGGGCATTTGTATTGACAGACACAGGAAAATGTCTCCGTTTACACCTGCATTTATTCACCTGCCTTCACACTCGAGTGTCCTGCAGCTCGGTCACTGACACTGCTTTCTGTCCGATCTCACGCCTTTGCCGTATCTGTGTCTATACAACCTGAAGGTCCTGAAGGAGCTTTCGCTTATAAAGATTATCTCCGACTCCAAAATGCTGCTATGAGGTTCAGTGCACACATGAACTGCAGAGCCCAGTAAGAGTCGGGGTGCCAATACTTTTGACAGTATGTTAAAAAAATTCATAGGAACAGCTTTAAGATCAATGAAGATATATATATATCGCACTCTCCATCTATAAAAAGCCGTGTTATGACTGTGTTGGATGTCTGGTTCCTCTGATTCTGTTTGCTGATCTTCTGACCAACTGCAGGTTTCTGTTCTTGATCCTTGATTCACCTTTTATATTTGTTTAGTCTAGACTCAACATCACAATACATCATTTACATGTATGAAGTCTTGAAGTTTAAGTTCAGTGTGCAGATCGCCATAATGCCTTAAGCGGAATAAAACCCTCGGGGACAAGCAGTTACAGGAAAACGAGTGCTCCTGCATCTGAGCATTTTTTACATTGTTTCATGAATCAAAACAACAAGGCGGTTTCGATGATTATCATACTGGGAGGCGAAGTCGATATCACGCCATTCTATATGACCGTTTACTTTCGTTTTCTTTTGACCTTTAAATCAGCTGAAATGTTCAGCAACTGTTACACAAAATAAATTAACTCAAGAGTCCATCAGGCAAAAGTTGATAACCTCAAAAATGATGGAACTCTATGAATGGACGTTCGGGGTCTAGATGCAGATTGAGGTGCCCCTTTATGAGTTTGGTTCCTTTCAAGGTTTCTTCCTCATACTCTGTCAGAAATGTTTTTTCCCTCAACACCATCGCCACTGGCTCACGCATTAGAGATACACTTATGGGGAGTAATTGATCATGTTAAAATATTATTTTATATATTAGATTCGTGATGTATTTCGTTCTGTGAAGCAGCTTTGGGACGATGTGCGTTGTTAAAATTGCTATAGAAATTGAATTGAAGTGAATTGAATAGAATAGAAATGTGTGTAGCTGTGTGTGTTGGTGTATAGCTGGGACACAAAGACCTTCATCCGAGTCAGCACACAGGGACTTTTGGCCAAGCTTTTGTCCTATTTTTAATCACATTGTAAGCATACGTGTGTGTGTGTGTGTGTGTGTGTGTGTGTGTGTGTGTGTGTGTGTGTGTGTGTGTGTGTGTGTGTGAGAGAGAGAGAGAGTAGCTCATTCACTTTCCTCCACCCCCCGGATGGAATAGTTCACATTTAAAAAAAACCCTCACGCTAAAAGCTTTCCTTCATTGTCAGCGTCACATCAAAGTTGGTCCCCGGCCCCTCCCCCTCTCCCCCAGGCCCCCCACACACCGAAACATTCCAGGCTTATCTAACGCATCAC
>MU551706.1:1350742-1369646 GCA_024362625.1 Silurus asotus
TGCCGGTAGGAAAGGACTTTGGAAGGTGTTAAAAGGAGAGCTGTCGATGTTCTGCGTCACCACACCATCTGTGCTTGGGTTCCAAATTTACTGCACCCACAACCCCAAGTCTGACTTTAAGAGACACATCTGCCTGAAGGCTCACACGCAACATCCTTTAAAGGCTTTCTCTCTTTTTCTTAAATTTAACACCAAGAACGCTTTGACCACAAAGATTCAAAAGCTACCAGCACACTGAGACTCATTTCAAAAAAGGATATCTTCCAGAAGATCTTCCTGAGGCTAGCAGTGAGGGGGGGTGGGGGTGGTTCAAGGAACAACCTTCACCCTGGTCGACCAGGTCACCGTGGCTTCTGCGTGACCTTCATGTCTGGAGCAGGAACAAATGCGGAGCAATAAAGCGCTCTACTTTTACAGCTACTCTGAGGAGGAAGTGGGCCTGGCACCTCCTCTGTTTATTACCCTAGACTATCGTAAAAGAAAGAAAGCACAGCTAGCAGCAGGGGGCCTGTTGAGGCGCTTGTTCCGCCTGGCCTTGAGGAAAATGTTTACCTTGTGTGGGACCTAATGAGTGAGACAGCTAGTCATAGCTGGAGGCGAGATCTGTAAAACTTAGCATGCAGCGCTAATCACAGGCGAGGGGAAGGAAGTGGAACCGGAGAGATCTCCGGCATAGTGGTCCTTTAGAGATCACTTTAATGAGGTAGAGAGCTGAGGTCTGGACAGAAGAACATGTCTGTTTGGAACCTGTGTTGTGGAAAGGATGGGCAGCCATGCCGAGGCATTTGCTTGTCTCACGTGGTGTTATTGCGGAGTGTTTCCTGTGTTTATTGTGTGTGTGTGTGTGTGTGTGTGTGTGTGTGTGTGTGTGTGTGTGAGCTAATCAACAACAACCAACCTTCTAATTTGAGGCCGTGCCTAAACCAGCCTTGAAGCATGAAGGAATAAATGATTGATGAGCAGCGGCCTTGGTGTGTCTGTCTTAGCTCAGAAGTTTTATCACCAACAGGAGATATGAGGTCATGTAGAAGATGAAGTAATGGTTGAGGCGCCACTCTGAACCCTTGTGGATCGTTTTCTTTTTTAAAAACCAGGCCCTGGGAAATTCCTCACTTGTCTTCTCATGCAGCAGGAGCTGATGTTCTCATTCAGGAAGGTCTTACCATTGTCTATATCTTCAACCATTATCTACACAGACAAATGACCAGGGCTCCAAACACCTCTACAGTAGAAACGCACCACACTTCTGGGAAACATTATTAATAAGTATTACACTCACACACACACACACACACACACACACACACACACACACACACACACACACACACACTGCTTAAAATACTAGTTTCTGGTTCTGGATTAAATAAAGAGTCAGCGCAGTGTGCAAAGTCTGGCTATTGACGCATCCTCAACCTCAGCTACGCTTCCCCGCTCCAGTTCACACCTACGGGTCTCTATGGGATATAATCTTGTTTGTTTGTGCACACAATATATACACACATGAAATGAATTTCTCTGGGAAGTTATTAAATATATTTTACTGATCATGAGATTTATTTTTTTATTTCTTTGTCTCCAATTACTTATTTTAACACTTACATACATACATATACATATTCTAATACATACTTACATACTTTTATATGTATGTACTTACACACACGCACACGCACACGCACACACACACACACACACACACACACACACACACACACATATTCTCATACATACATACATACTTTTTATATACTCTCATACAAACTTACTTACATAATTACATATATACACTTATATGTACATATTTACATACATTACATAAGAAAAGAAGGACATATGTAAGTAAGTAAGTGAGTTCTAGTTCCCCTAAAAGAAGTAACATGTGTCCTAGTAACCAGTCTGTTGCTTCACCACTGCTGTTCTGTTTGTTGTAACACTTGGTACCAGGAGAGATATGAAGTCACTGAGGTCACTTCCTGCTCAGGAAGGCCGCGAGCCGTCAGCATATCGTGAGAGCACCTGTGTGCTTGCTAATGACGTATGGCTATTTGATAATCCGGTTTATGTTCTGAGATAAAGAACACTTTCATTTTGTAGGAAGAGAAGCGCCTGAAGCATGGTCCAGTCACAAAACCCGAGAACTATTTTTAATCCTGCTGTATTAGTATCCAGGCCAGAATGGGGACTCTGGAGCTCTTTAGGCTATTAGTGAAATCATGGATTTTCTACAACTGCTCTTTGTACAGGCAGAAATCAGAGCTTTGGGATTGTTAATGATGTTGCGTGAGATTGCTCAGTGTGTGTGTGTGTGTGTTTGCTTGTTCTCCTATTACTAAAATATCCAATTTTATACTAGAGCTGTAACTGAATCCAAATACATTCTCCTGTGCTTTGATAGAACCCAAAGAGTTGACACAAAGAGTAATAGATACTACACATTTTTAGGGCTTTACAAGAAAGTTTGAGGGAAAATTGATTAAAACTTAAGTCTGAGGTGTGGACTTGGGACTGGGATCTCACAACAGAAAGAAATCACATGAGTAAGAGGTTTGTTTACTTCTACAGGTGGAAACGAGCAGGAAAAAAACTATAAAGCACATGCTTATAAACAAAACAAAATACTGACTTCGTTACTTTCTGGTCAGGGTCAAAGTGATTACGATGAAGTTCCTTCAAAGTTCCTTACCTACTTATACATGTACTTTTTTACTAACTTACATACTTACGTACATACTTTTACACTTATTTACTTATGCATGTCCATCCTTCCATCCAAACTTATATATGTACATATATACATACCCACTTCTTACATACTGTATGTCCTTTTGTTCTTACATACATAATTACTTTCTTACTTACTAGTTGACTTATTTACTCATGTACTTATCACATAATTCTCTCCTTACTCACTTCATTACTTATGTTCTTACTTACTTACATACAAACATACATACTAATACACACTAATATACTTATATACTTACTTACTGACTTACTCTCAAATGTCCCTTCATCCTTTCTTCCTTCCTTCCTTCCTTACTTTTGCCTCATTCACCTACATTCATCTATCTCATTAACTTAAACTACTTACAAACTTAAATACTTACTTACATACTTATGTCCTTACTCACATAATACATACTAATTAGCTTGTGTTATTACTTCCCTACTTCTTTACTTTTTTACTTACTTGCATGCTTTCTCACCTAGCAGTGGTACAAAAATCGGATATGTAGTGTATGTAGTGCTTAGAGGTGCTGCACATGGGGGGCGCCATTGCATGTAGCGTATTTATTGATCTTGCCTACCCCTCAGCAAAGGCGCAGTTGCACCCGTGTCAGCTACTTAATTCCTTCTGCCCATACGTACTGTACGTACATTCCTACTTACTAATATGCTTACTTTCTTGAACAGATGTCATGAGATAGAGAGAAAAAAATGAAGGCCAGTTATGAAGATAACACTTGTACTTGGCTCCACATGACCACCAGACAAATACGTCTATTCATGAGCTCCATCAAGGGAAGAGCTTTGTGTCACTGGCTGTGTTTGAATTCATCTCAGTCCAGCTTTGTTCAGGACAGGAAACATTGAAGGTGACCAGATTAAAGTTGGAGACAAAAGTTTAAACTACCAATGCTGTGATCAGATCGGACCCTGAACTCAACCAGAAATCGAATAAAACTCGATTCTCCTGTGAAACCGAGTCGTCTTACCTGTTGCATTACCTCTGAGTCAGAAAGTGTTGTGCATTTGATTGGGGAACTTATACATGGGGTACATTCATTATGGGATGTAATCCAGGTTGATTCAAACATGTGTCCAAGTCCAAGTTATTCTCAAACCTACAATGTGGGTTTGGTTAGAAAAACATATTCCAAACTTTAAATATAAAAATGTTTCACAGTGTGAATATAAATAAATCTGTTGAGCAGGTAAAGAGGACATTAGCCAGAAAAACACACTTCTATATAGATGTTCTCTACATTATAGGATACGGGGAACCGGAAAGCAACTTTGTGCTGTTCACAGGATTTAGATCCCACGACTAACCCACAGTATAACCTCAACTCTCAGACTCATATTTTTCAATTTTGACCCCCTCCCACACACACACTTATTTGATCCCACGACCCTTAGTATTGTGTTTTATGTACTGATTAATAGAGTTTTACGGTTGGAACAGAATCTTTATTGCAGCACAACTAAGGAAAATGTGATGTGTGCAGCTGTGCCAATAGCATATAAAATAACAATAAAATTCATGCATGGTGGTGATCCAGGAACTTTTACTACAGTCATCACAAAATTAATGACGAGGCTGATTCACCTACACACATTGTAATATGCATCGTGGGATTGTTCTTTCCTTCCTTCCTTCCTTCCTTCCTTCTTTCTTTTCTTCCTTCCTTATTCAGTATGTAGATACTTACTTGTCTACTTATTTATATTCATACTGACTTAATTGTTTTCTTACTTATTTGAATTACTATATTACATATATTACTTTCTGACTTACATTCATACACACATATTTACCCATGTGCTTAGTTTTATACTTACTTTCTTACTTACTTACTTACTTACTTACTTACATAAGTATTTACTCAAGTACTTTACCAACTCATGTACTTACATAATTACATACATATGTATTTATTTATGTATTTACTTACTTATATACTCACTTACATACTTACGTGTGTACTTACTAACATACTCAATTATATTCTTACTTACTTATATTCCTAAATTACATATATTACTTACTTACTTACTTACTTACTTACTTACTTACTTATATTAATACTTACATACATACTTTCCTACATACATATTTACACATGTACTTAGTTGTATATTTACTTACTTACTTATATACTTACTTATTTGCACAAGCATTTACTCAAGTACTTTACTTACTCATGTACTTACATAATTATATACATATGTATTTATTCATGTATTTACTTATTTATATACTTACATCTGTACTTACATACTGACATATTCTTACTTACTCATATTCCCATATTACATATATTACTTACTTTTTTTACTACTTACTTACATACTTTCCTACATACATATTTACTCATGTACTTAGTTGTATACTTACTTTCTTACTTACATACTTACTTGTATAATTACTTATATACTGACTTACTTATGTAAGTATTTACTCAAGTACTTAACTTATTCATGTACTTACTTACATAATGACATGTGTATTTATTCATGTATTTACTTACTTATATACTCACTTACTTTCATACTAACATGTGTACTTACTAACATACTTAATTATATTCTTACTTACTTATATTCCTATATTACATATATTACTTACTTACTTATTTATTTTATTACTTACTTACATACTTTTCTACATACATAATTACACATGTACTTAGTTTTATCCTTACTTACGTATATAAGTATTTACTCAAGTACTTTACTTACTCATGTACTTACATTATGACATACATATGTTTTTATTCATTACTTACTTATTTTATAACTTACTTACATACTTTCCTACATACATAATTACTTACTTTAATACTTATCTTTTCTTACTTACTTAATTACACATATATTCTCACTTACATACTTACATACTTTCTTACTCATGTACTTACTTACATATTTACTTATATACTCACTTATATACCTATTTACTCATGTACTTACTTACTTATGCATTTACTCATATACATGCATACTTACATACTGATGTACTTACTTACTCATATACTTACTTATATACTTACATACTAACTTAGTTACATACTTCTGTATTTACTCGTGCACTTACTTTCATACTTACTTATGTATTTTCTTACATACTTAATTACTAACTCATGAATTTACATACTTACATATTTACTTACTCAATGTTTACTTATTCATGTGCTTATTTACATATCTATGTCTATTTATGTAGATTCTCTATTCCATATCTACTTACTACAATCTACAACTCTGCCCGATCTGCTAACACCTGACGCAAACATTAGACCTCTCTGGCCCTGCTCAAACACACCTCCCCTTCCCTCTCCATCCCTCCATCCCTCCCTCTTTCCTTTACCACCACTTTATCACCAGTAATAAAAATTCCTCTGTGCTCTGCTTGCTGTTGGAGTGCTGAATGTTCTGTCTATTGGCAGGAGGTTCAAAAGGTCAGCGTGAAGGAGCAGGAAGAAGGCCACACCTGATAAGCAGGAGATTACATTACGTCCCACAGCCAGCACATGCAGGGCTCCATTCAACCTTTCCAACAGGAGGATAGTGACGTCTACACAGTGTGGGGTAGAGCAAAGGTTCTGGAACCATGCTCCTGCTTTTAATGATGCTCTCGTTTCAGAATGTCCAATTTTGCCTCATTGTTAGAAGAACTGGGAAGATGTTCCACTAGATCTTGTGGAAATTTGTGCTGAATTCAGCTAAAAGGGTGTTAGTAATGTCAGGTGTAGGTGAGGAGGCCTAAGGTGCAGTTATCATTCCAGCTCATCCCCAAGGTGTTCTGTAGGGTTGAAGCTCTATAGCTGGAGATCTTCCACTCCAACTCATGCAAAGTAGATTGAGAAAAAGAGCATTGTCATTCTGGAACAGGTATGGGTCTCCTAGTAGAACTGAAGGAATAATTTCATGCTACCGCATCCAGCGACATCCAGTGATACAAATGTGTGCCTCCAACATGGTGGAAACAGTTTAGAGAAGAACCACATCTGGCTGGGAAAGTCAGGTGTCACTATACTTTTGCCCAAAAAGTGTAATATCTCAAAATAGTTCTAGAATGAATTTTGTAGGAGAAAATGACAGCTGTGGGAGAGAATGAGTAAGAATGCGTTACAAAAGAAACCTGGAAGTCAAAGTGAAATTGTCACGCTGTTTTTTCAAAATGTGCAGAATACTGTGAAAAATGTGGATGCATCACGTTTCCGGAGCAGATCCGGAGTGTGTGAAAGTGTGTGTGTGTGTGTGTGTGTGTGTGTGTGTTGTTTGCTCAGGCTTCAGCTTGCCATGCACTTACTCACCCTGCTCTCCAGTTACTGAGCAAAGAGAGCATTTAAGCCAAAGAGTTAAGACTGCATTAAAGCCGATTGATGCCAGAATCAGCTCCTCTCAAGTGCTGAGAGAGAGAGAGTGAGAGAGAGAGAAAGAGAGTGAGAGAGAAAAAGAGTGAGAGAGAAAGAGAGTGAGAGTGGGGCAATAATAGGTAAAGATAAAGAGAGAAATAGAATTTTCTACAGAGAGAGGGAAATTGAAGGAAAATGGGAGACTGATAAAGAGAAAAAAGGGAGAGAAGGATGGAGAAAGAAAGAAAGAAAGGTATGAGAGGGAAAGAGAGAGAGAGAGAGAGAGAGAGAGAGAGACAACAAGAAGAAATTATATGGACATAGTTAAAGAAAGAGAGAGTGGAAAAGAAAGGCTATGAGAGGGAGATTGAAGGCTGAAAAAAAGAGAGAATAAGATAGAGAGAGGAAAGGAGGTAGAAACAGATAGAGAGATAGAAAAATATATAGAAAGGAATGGAGGAAGAATCAGCGGGACAGATAGAAAAGATAGAGAGAGGAAAGGAGGAAGAAACAGATGAAGAGATGAAAAAAGATTTAGAAAGGAATGGAGGACGAAACAGATGGAGATATAGAAAAAGATAGAGAGAGAAAAGGAGGAGGAAACAGATGGAGAGATAGAAAAAGATAGAGAGAGGAAAGGAGGACAAAACAGATGGAGAGATAGAAAAAGATAGAGAGAGGAAAGGAGGACAAAACAGATGGAGAGATAGAAAAGGATAGAGAGAGGAAAGGATGACAAAACTGATGGAGAGATAGAAAAAGATAGAAAGAGAAAGGAGGAGGAAACAGATGGAGAGATAGAAAAAGATAGAGAGAGGAAAGTAGGACAAAACAGATGGAGAGATAGAACAAGACAGAGAGAGGAATGGAGGAAGAAACAGATAGAGAGATAGAAAAAGATAGAGAGAGGAGAGGAGGAAGAAACAGAGGGAAAGATAGCAAAGATACAGAGAGACGAATGGACCCATGGACGAATTTGCCTCGTCCCAACTTTTTTGAAACGTGTTGTAGCCATCGAATTAGAAAAAACATTATTTCATCCTTCGCACAACGAGCAGCGTTCAATCAAACCAGTGATGAAGGTGATAATTACACCAGAGACTGTGATCTTCATGTGATGGAAAATCAGAATCCTATTAGACATTTATTTCAGTTTAACTCAATTCAGTTTGATGTGTTTATTTGTTTCATATTTTTCTCTCATTAGAGCGAGAGAAAGACTTTGTCCTGGTCAGGAACGCTGTATTGTAGAAGCGTATTCAGGATCAGAAGAAGTGAAAACACACTCCGGATTAAACCCTGAACTACGAAATCATCTTCACGCTGAATTTCCTGTCGTTTTCAAACTCGGCGGTTACGCAATCTTTCATCACGTGGTGTGTTTAAATGTGTGTAACGGGTCAGGTAGAGTCTCGCTGATCTACAGGACAGCTGTGTGATTCTGCTGTTACACAACATGGATGGAAACCTCATCAGGAAGAGTAGAAAAGTGAGTAACAGGAGCTGCTGGAAGCCTGGAGCTCGATGGAGAAACATCCTGAAAGAGGAGAGAATCGATTAATGGCTTCCAGCGCTTTCAGCTCCACTGTCAGGCTCACATTCAGGCATGTCCAGGCCTCGTTCCCCAGAGTCCAGGAAGTGATCAGATGTATGGAGAGAGAGAGAGAGAGAGAGAGAGAGAGAGAGAGAGAGAGAGAGAGAGGAGGGTAAAAGAGTGAGAGAAACAGATGGGAGAGAGGGAGAGAGAGAGATATTGAGAACAGAGAGAACGAGAGTGATAAAGTAAATAAAGAGAAAGAGGGAGAGACTTTTAGGAAAGAAATAGGAACAGAGAGGTATTAAGGAGAACAATAGAGGGGGAGAAAGATTAGGGAAAGAAAGAGAGAGAGAGAGAGAGAGAGAGAGAGAGAGAGAGAGGAGGGTAAAAGAGCGAGAGAAACAGATGGGAGAGAGGGAGAGAGAGATATTGAGAACAGAGAGAACAAGAGTGATAAAGTAAATAAAGAGAGAGAGGGAGAGACTTTTGGGAAAGATATAGGAACAGAGAGGTATTAAGGAGAACAATAGAGGGGGAGAAAGATTAGGGAAAGAAAGAGAGAGGGAGAGATTTGGGAAGGGAGGAAGAGAGACATTAAGGACAGAGAGAAAGAGAGAGAGATGGATTAAGGGAAGGGAGAGGGGAAAAAGAGAAGAGAAAGGAACATTTTGGCCAGAGAAAGAAAGAGAGTGGCATTAAGAAGAAGGATAAAGTAAGAGAGAGAGAGAGAGAGAGAGAGAGAGAGAACAGGATCTAGTGTGTTTGTTGTTCAGCCATAAATGTGCAGAAGTGATCTAGAAGGTATCAGTAACTCTTCCTCTTCCTCTCATTTCCAATCACATCAGATGAACAAACCTCACGTCACACCTTGTCAGTGTGTGAACCAGCGTGATTTACTAACCTGTCTAATGTGTTTCTCTCACACACACACTCACTCACACACACACACACACACACACACACACACACACACACACACACACACACACACATGGCTCTGGCTTATTATACCGTACCAAATCACATTACACCACGGCGGTGTTGAATTCTTGAATGTGATTAGTCGGAACTGCGCTTTCCTGTGAAAAAATGTTCATTTCCTGTTTATGGAGTGTCACTTCCTGTTTTCTTATGTGCATGATAAGTGGCTTTGAAGAAAATCATGGCATGTATGATGTTATGATGAGCGAGCTAATTAGCTGCAACAGGTTTAGTTAGCTAGCACAGATAGCTAGCACAATTAGCTAGCACAGATAGCTAGCACAATTAGCTAGCACAATTAGCTAGCACAGATAGCTAGCACAATTAGCTAGCACAGATAGCTAGCACAATTAGCTATCCAGACAAGCAAAAATAGTATTATTGTATTATTTCGATTTCAAGAAAACAACAATATGCTGCCATTTTGTACAAATCGGATTCGCTCTTTCTCTCTCTCTTTCACTTTACACACTCTCTCTCTCCACACACACACACACACACACACACACACACACACACACACACACACCAGAGCTGAGTAGGAGGGGTGTTGCTGCCTGTTCTGGACAATTGTGTGTGACACACATTCCCACGTCCTGAAAGGTGTTAGATTAGGCTGCGAGTGTGAGCGGTTATTCTTAGTCTGGTCTGTGTGTTCCTGTCAGAAGCAGTGCTGGAGGAGATGAAGGCCATACGGCAAGCTTGCCTTGGTACCACCTCTTCTTCAAGTTTGTGTGTGTGTGCGTGTGTGTGTGAGAGTGATAGAGACTTAAACTTTAAGAAAATCCTCCATATCTATTCCAGTCCTCAGTCAAGAACTCTGTACAGTTTCAGTGTTTGGAAGAGATGAAGGTTCTTGAGAGCTTCCTGATTGGGTGAGGATTCGTGTCTCAGGAAGATCAGGATGTTTTTTATGATTATGAAACATTATGACCACCAGCCATCGCTCCACATGTGCATCAATGATCCTCGTCTCTCACGACCCTGTCGCCGGTTCACCATTGTTCCTTCCTTGGAGCACTTTTAATAGATTCTGACCACTGCAGACCAGGAACATCTCACAAGAGCTGCAATTTTGGAGATGTTCTGACACAATTTGTCAAACTCGCTCAAATCCTTACACCCATTTTTCCTGCTTTTAACAACAACTTTGAGAAGACAATGTTCACTTGCTGCATAATAAATAAATCCACCCACTAACAGGTTCCATGATGAAGAGATCAACAGTGTTCTTCACTTCACCACTCAGAATGTCCTAATATCAGAATGCAATGATGCCTGATCATTCCTCATTTAGTCTCCATTTTCCCTTTTAATAACCTTCACTCTTCTGAAAAGATGTTCCACTAAATGTTATGGAGATTTGTGATTCAGCTATAAGTAAAGTCAGGTACTGATGTAGGTGATGTGAGGAGACCAGGGATGGAGTCAGTCAGCATTTACATTCATCCCAATTATGTTCTAAAGGGCTGTGGTTCTCTATAGCAGGAGATCTTCCACTCCAACCTATAAACCCATGTAAAGAATATCTTTATGGAGCTGGTTTTGTTCACAGGTGGGATTGCCATGCTGGAACGGGTTCAAGTGAAGGAAAATGTAATTCTACTGCATTCTATATATAGTCATATGGAAAAGACACACTCGTATATACACAAGGGGTCTTAAAGAGTCTCATATGTGGAAAAACCTACAGAAACTCTGTATATACCTGTGCTCATGTCTTTTCTTCTCTCAGGATCAGAGAGATTGAATTATTATTATTAAACGAATGGCACAGTTACAAACAGAAAGAAATCAGAAACCCACTTGAAAACACACATGCATGAGAAGATTTCAGCTTCCAAACCGTGAAGACACACAGCAATCTGTGCGATGTAACATCTCCACGGCCAACCTCCTCCCGTCTGTGCCGGGAAAAGAAGACAAAACAGACGCGCAGGGCGTCAGACTGTCTCTACTGCGCCCTGGACTGGATGTGTGAGAGAAATATCTCACCTCTCCTGCAAACCTAGATCAAACACATACCTGCTGACTTTAACACACACACACACACACACACACACACGATCTGGCTCGTCCTCACCGACGCTGTCCTTTTCCACTGTGAGATGCTTCACGCTGAACGTGTGATGAGTTCTCGTTATGCATCAGACCTTCATGCAGGTAGAGTAAGAGAGAGAGAAAGTCTGATGGAAGTTAAAAGGTCAGGTGTAACACTGGAAGAAGATTCTCGAGATCTCGCCTCACATCATGTCCTTCTGAAAAACCCTTCGTTATTCATTTTGACAAAAAGCTTCTAAGGACAAGGTTTTCACATGCTCTCGTTTTTTTTTTTTCCATACAATCCTGTGTGAAGCTTCTTTTTTTTTTTTTTACTTCACAGAACAACTTTTATTTCCTTCCGAAGGGCGAAGTGTTGGTGGAGAAGAAATAACTAGAGGATATTTGCACACACACTTACACACACACACACACACACACACACACACACACACACACACATTAAGTCTCTATTTGCTGTTATAATGAGCTCCACTTTTCTGGGAAGATAGGTGAAGTGAAGTGAGGAGGCCTGGGGTGCCGTTCCAATTCAACTCCCAATAGGTTTATGATCTATAGCAGGAGATCTTCCATTCCAACCCATGTAAAGCAGATCTTCATGGAGCTATCGTTATGTTCAGGTGCATGGTCATGCTGGAACTGGTTTCAGGTCTCCTAGTTCAAGTGAAGGGAAAATTTTCATGCTACAGCATCCAAAGACGTCCTACACCATTGTGTTCCTCCAACTAAGGGCTGGAAATTGAGTTTGGCCATAAATATATTGACTTTTATAGTACCATTAAGTTTTAGATGAAACTTTTAAGTTCACTGATTCAAAGAGACAAAAAAGTAAATAAACATCTGACAGAAATGATGCAGGCCGTTGATTTATTATAATTTTTTTTTTCAGAAACTCTTTGTGTAGATGGAAGTTCGTTCCTGAGTGTCGGGCGAGTGTGTGAATCTACCTAGTAACCTTCTGAAATCCAATGTCTCTTAATAATTTGGGGAAAATGAACAGTAATAAAACAGATGAATGAGTAAATCATCACACACTTGTTTGTCGCTCTGGACATTTTGATTAAACATTTTCCTTTACATTTTTTGGAACCAGGAACGAACACTGAAATAAAACCTCTCCAGCTGAAGAAGTCGACTTGGACTGGGGGAGAGAGAGAGAGAGAGAGAGAGAGAGAGAGAAATGAACCATGCCAGGATGACTAATGGTTTACGTAAGTGCAGAGAATCCCTCTCGGTGCTCCTCAATGGGCTGCGGGTTGCATTTTTTTCCATCGTTTTCTTTCTTTTTTTTTTTTTTTTTTTTGAAATTTTTTTTTTTTTTTTTTTTTTTTTGGAAGCCTCCCACTTCCCCTAAATAAAGATCAAACGCTGTGAAAGTTCACCGCCATCAATCATTCAAAGTCTCCTTTTTTTTTCAAGGAGGTACGAGTATGGAAAGTGTGAAAAAAAAGGAGAGAAAGGAGGGAAAAAGTTGGCAAAAGAAGAGAACAGCCAGGTTCTGTTTCACAGGGTTTTTGGTTTCTTGAAGCAACATTAAAAAAATTTTATTTAGATTTTTTTTCCATAGTGCATTTCACAAAGCTGCTTGACAGAAATAAATACATTCGAAATTTACCTTTTAAATTCTGGAACCCGGACCCCAAAGCAAACCCATTCTCACCCAGACACCAGATCTACTATCCACTGTAGTCTCATGTGTCCATTTGGAGAACATCCTCAGCAGAATTGCTTGGCTCCGGCAATTCCAGAATCACTGGTATCTCCAGACCTTTTATATTTGTAGCAAAAGATCAAAAGCAGGATCCTTGAACACCCAGTGGGTCTCCAGCCTTCTGGAGGAACTTACATTCTTGACCATATCTTTATAATTTATGTAGAATCTGGTGTCTTGATGAGGACAGTATCCCTTTCAGTCTGGTCCTTTCAAGTTTTCTTCTTCATATTCAAGTTACATCTTCACTACCGATCAATATACAAAACAATATGAAAAATAAAGGATGCTCATGTCATACAAAAGACACGTTTGTCATACAGGATGTTCTCATAATATTATATTTTGAGCATTTTCATTGTACAAAAATGTGAAAATTGAGTTTTTATCTAAAACACTGGATTTAAATCCAGACTTCATATTCCATCGTTTCCCAAAAGTCGCTCATCCACACTGAAACACGTCCCTGTACTGCGCATGAGGGAAACGTAAGACACTTAGACCTGCGTTTATTTGATGACTAAAAAAGGCGACATCGTTCTTGAAAGCCTTTTTTATTTCGTTATTATTATTTTTTTGGTCCACACTGTGACGGAAAAAACTTCGTTTTCAAATGTATCTACTTTGGAGAGCGTTTTTAAAAAACTACGTATTTCGTTTCTCTCTTTAGTTATAAATCCACCGTCTGTGTGGACGGAAGTCCAAAACGGAGAGAAAAATATGCGTTTTCGAACGAAGGCGTATTAGTGTGGACGTGGCCTTATACAAAACAGATTGCATATAAAATGGAGAGAGAGAGAGAGAGCGATAGATTAAGGACTGTCTCGTTATATATAAAATGGAAGACGCTCTCACCATAGAAAAATGGAGGACTGTTTTGTCTTTCGAAATAAAGGACACTTTTATCATAAAAAATGGAGGACCGTCTTCTCATAAAACGCTGTTACATCATTAAAAAATGGAAGACATACATTATCCTATTAATACGTTACCGTTTCTATAGTAACAGAGTAAAAATATGTGTGGCGTATGTGACGTGTGAGATGATAAAAAATGGCCAGGAAAAGATTTTATTTATTTCGATTTTTTTGACTTTTAAATTCGGTTGTTGTTTTTTCTCTCACAGCGACGATTCTTTGAAGAAGTTTCTCTCGATATTAGTCTTTAACGTGTATGGATGTTTAGGAGTTGAAATTCAGCTGCGTGAATGTCAGCACTACGTTCCTCATGAGTAAGTATGTGACAGATACGTACGCATCTGATGGATCTGTATTCTTCTGTGTGACTGTACAGGTTTTGACGTCACCCCCGGGTCCAATATTAGCTAAAAAAACGAATCATGTTTAGGAGCCGGTGGTGAAACGGAGTGGGAGACTGGCGAGGAAATCCTTCTCGAGGTGAATGATGGGTAAGTAAGCGTTTGTGGGCGTGTATTAATATCCTCATTGGTGTTGCTCTTCAAAACAATAAAGAAGAATAATCCCACTTCCTGTCCTATTTCCATCCACACTGCGGTGGAGATTTCTGCGTTTGCATCACTGACAGCGTCATCAGCCTCCTCCAGCCGTAAGTCTCTCTCTTTTTCTCTTTTCACCCCCCCCCTCTAAAGTTTGTTCCCTCACTGAAACCGAAATAATCTGCCTACAGAACGGGATGAATCACTCGTCCCCTCGTTCGTCCCCTCCCTCTTTCCTTTTTCCTGTACTTTTACAGGGCGCTTCTCCCGGAAATCACGATGCTGCCTGAGTTTTATTTTGAGCCCTGAGTGCTTCTGGGAGAGAGGGAGGGGGAAGGTGTTAGCAGCTGAGATGTCCCAGAGATCTGCAGGCGCCAGCGGTGAAGTTTGAGGCCCTTCTAGGCGCCGTATTGTTTTCCGAATGACCCTGGACCTTTTTTTTTTCTGTGCGGCCAAAGTTAAAACGCTTGACTGCTCGTTCCGTCCTTGATAAATGACCAGCTGTGTCCCGCACTTTTCCTGAGAAAGTTTCCTGAGTTCCTCACGAGTTCTATGGAAGGCACATTTCTCTCGTTCATACACTACCAGGATCGTGTCATTACAGGATGCAGAAAAAAATTGTTCTAGTAAATGGACATTCGGTGCGACCCAGATGAGGATGAGGTTCCCTCTTGAGTCTGGTTCCTCTCAGGGTTTCTTCCTTATGCCATCTCAGGGAGTTTTTCCTTCACCACAGTCTTCACCGGCTCATTCATCAGGGACAAACTTACACTTACAAAGAACATTTTTATTTTATTTTTATTACCACGTTATCAGTGTAAAGCTGCTCTGAGAGAATGTTCATTGTTAAAAGCGTAACACAAATTAAAATGAATTTAATTGAATTTAAGGCTGCTGGCATTTTTAATAAAATAATTTCTAATAAATGACTAGAAAAGCTTGCACTCTTGAGTTCTTTGCTTTTTTGGTCGATAAAAAAAAGAGAGAGAAGCTTTAATCGCTCATTATTCAGTTCTCTTTCTGTTGCTTGCTGTACGAACGCTAATTAGCCATTATGATATCGTGATCGTAAAATTAGCAACAAGGAAACTACATTTCTGTCAGATGACCCTCATCCAGAGCGACTTACATTTCTCTCATTCATACACTGAGCAGCGATGGGGTTAAGGGCCTTGCTCGGGGGCCCGGGATTGACAGCTTTGCGTGTTTGGGATTTGAACTCACAACCTTTAGATCAAAAATCCAATGTGTTACTGTAAAAACACGTGTTTCTAAATGGTTCTGGCTGCTGCTTCAATTCAATTCAATTCACGTTTATTTCTATCGCGCTTTTCACAGTGGAAGTTTTCTTCAAGCAGCTTTAAAGAACTTAAGAATTATAGAACAAACTTCACTTATACCTAAAGTAAGTGTATTTATTTCAAAGGAAAACTTCCCTCAGATGGTATGAGGAAGAAACCTTGAGAGACTCAAAAGGGGGAACCCGTCCTCACCAAGACACCATTCAGACATTACAAACACCGGAGATTGAGAAATATCACGATCACCAGAGTGTGTGATTATGAGTTTACACAGTCAGTTGGAGTTGTGGAACCAGGAGCTTCTGAGCATCTCATAAATTACTTCTAAAATCATTATAGATTCAACACCAACATCCTCCACCTTTAAAATGTTCAATGATGGAGAACCAGCATATGTAGATGGTTATGTTGAGTATTGATTAAGATGTTGTTTATGTTTAAGGTCCAAAATCTTCATGAAGTGGCATCTAACTGGAGGTGGTACATCTCAGGATCCTGGCAGGGTCCGGATCTTAATTTTGAAGGTCCAGAATCTTCATGAGGTGGGACTCAACAATCACTGGCTGCACCTTTCAAAAGAAAGTGTCTTGGACTTCATCCACATGAATCAGGATCGATCGTGTTCACTTTAAAGCTCTAAGTGGTCCACACTGAAATGCCCCAGCAATTCACATCCATATATTGTAAACAGAAGCTTCAGCTCAGGAGCAACTTCTGATTCGTTCTTTTGTTTTGTTTTTTTAAGAAATGAAATTCGATCCCAAGAGTCTACGAATTGACGTTAATCTTTATCGACCGGATCAAACTGCATTTCAGGCCCGACGATTGCAGTGTCCATCATCTTTTTATGTTCGTTTTGAATTTAATGTGTCACATGACCTCATCAAATAAAAATACGTAATGGTTTTCCTCACTTTACACTACATAAGTGAGCCAATCAGGAGAGGTTTTCGAATTGAACTGAATTCATGTAGCCTCAGGGCCCATTTGTTATCATCATCATCATCATCATCATCATCATCATTATCATCATCGTCATCATCATCATCTTCCTTTAGGAATAGGGAGGAAAAGGATTTGGCTTCTCCGAACATTTGCATCAGTTCTGCGGCCGAGTAAAGAAATTTTTATGAACAATTTCATCATCGTAATGAAGAGGTGCTCAGTGCTCAGAGGTTAAAGCTCTTCGTTACTGATCGGAAGGCAACCAAGAAATCACCATCTCGCCTGATATCTCTACTATAATAATGATGATGATGATGATCTGTGTTTTTTTTCATGAATCCAGCACACGACCCATTAAATCTCTTCCAAAACCATCCACATCTCGCATTTTTCAACAAAGACATTTCGAATCTCTCGTCTTTTTTTCTTCAGGAACACTTTGTTCTTCTCTTTGTTCACCGTCTTCATCTTGATGCTCGGCGTGCGAGTGCTGTATTAGATTTTTTTTTTGTCTGACTGCACCCGATGATGTCATCTAGGCTACGTCGAGCACAAACGTCACCGAACACACCGGCGCTGGCCTGCTTTCACTGCGCACTCAGGCTTAACGGATGAAAAAATACGTTCCTGGTCCGATCTTCATCTCCAGTGCCACCCTGATCTTCTACATCTTCTCCATGGTCAGCACTGAGTTCTCATAAACTCATACTGTAGACAATTACATTGATGTTATTGTCCTGTCATCTGAGCATCCAAAGTGTGTGTGTGTGTGTGTGTGTGTGTGTGAGTGTGTGTGTGTGTGTGTGTCAGACTGCAGTGCTGTTGCAGAATCCAGCCCCATGTACTGTGCTGCATTTACCACAGCGCAGCAGTGACGTCATCAACCTCCTCATCCTCACTCAGTGATGAAGGTGGGGGATAGGGTGAGGCTGACTGAAGGATAAGACCCTCCCACTCAGACCAATCCGTCTTCCCTTCTTTTCGCCACTCTCGGATGAAAGGAGGTGAAAAAAATATATATGAATGAATCAACAGCCATCTCTCTAACACTCGTTCATTCACCCTTCGTTTTTCCACTCTCAAGTTTTTCCCCCCTCCTTTTCCTTGTTGATCCCTCTCTTTCTCCATTATCTCACTGTGGGTGAGAGAAGGAGAGAATGGAGAGAGAGAGAGAGAGATGTGGAGACTGTTGCCGTGCAGATTATGGGCTGTAATCCTCAGCCAGTGGGGCTTTGAATGACAGATCTGCTTCCGTTTTCTGAAAACTAGGCCGGATGTTTGCGTGTACATATTTAAATATATCATGCCGACAGCAGACGCTGATACCTTCAGCATCCCTCCTCCTCCTCCTCCTCCTCCTCCTCCTCTACTCTTCATCCCTCTTTCCTCCCATGCATCCTTTCTTCCATGCCTCAGTCAGGTACAGTCGAGGAGCTGCAGAGTGATGGAGGTTTCATTCAGCATCTCTTTCTTAGAATCCATTGAGAAAAAAGAGACAGTCAGCCAGAAGGGGAGGGTTGGTGCTGCAGTGTGTGTGTGTGTGTGTGTGTGTGTGTGTGTGTGTGTGAATGAGACAGAGCAAGAGATTATGAGTGTGCAGTCACACCCTGTGAACATTATGACACTTTGCACCAGCGGCGCACTGTAACGCCACATTTTAGGAGAATTACGATGTTTCAATGAAAAATGCTTAAAATAAAAGAATTAAATTAATTAATAATAATATCATATCATTTAAATAATATTATATAATAATAATATCATATTTAAATTAAAAAAATATTAATACAAATAAAATAATTATTATAAATGAGATAATAATGTAAA
>MU551706.1:1369880-1388458 GCA_024362625.1 Silurus asotus
ATAATAATAATAAAATTATTATTAATAATAATAATAATAATAATAATAATAATAAAAATAATAATAATAAAAATAATAATAATAACAACAGTGTATAAAAAAATGCATTCTGTGAAGTTTAAAGAAGCATCAAAAAGGAAAGTCTGATTAAGCAATTTAGTATTAAAATTTACTGATAAATGGATGAATTCGATGTTAAATGAATGAATACATTTGGTGTAAAATGGACGTTTGCTTTTTCTGATTCTTTCCAGCCATTTGGACTTATACAGAATATAAATCTATATATAATTTACACTGATATGCGTAGGTGATAAAACTCATCCTCATGCCCTGTTCCTGCTCCTTGCGCCTTCTCCCCCATACAGACACTCATTTACAAAGCACCTTTGTTTTCAATCTCATGATCCCACTGGAGTTTTCCCCTCCGAGAGCTGCTGCTGTAGTCATAAACGCTGTTCTGTACACATCCCAGGTTTCACACATGCTCACCCTTTCAACACACTCAGTACCTCTGCTCATCTTTTCATTTCTACACCTAGATAATGATCTATAATCCCATCCATGTGCTGTTACTCAGAAGAGGAAGAGGATGAGGATGAAATATTTTCTTCACTTGAACTAGGAGACCCAAACCTGTTCCAGCACCACAATGCCCCTGTGCACAAAGCCCGCTCCATGAAGATCTGCTTCACATGGGATGGTGTGAAAGATCTCCTGCTGTGGATCTCCAAACCCTATTGAACCCTTTTAGGATAAATTTCTCATGCTGACTGCACCCCAGGCCTCATCGCCTCACCTACATAAGTACCTGACTTTACTAACACCCTTACTAGAACTAAGAAGTAGTAGAACTAATAGAACTAGTTAAGCTAGTAGAAGACTTAATGTGGAGTGGGACGTTTAAGAAACACAAAATCTTATGGCCCACAACCTTTAGTCCATAAAGTGTGTTTTCCAAAGCTGATCGATCCTGACTGCTAAAAAGAATGACCCTATTTAACATCCTTTTAACACATCACAAGCAGTCAATAGTAACATGGAAAAAACACAACATGGCACATAATCAATAGATTGCGCTTCATCACTCTGGACTTTCTGAAAGAGTCTGGACATTAGTGAGCAGCTCACGCATGGGGTAAAGGGGTGCCAATACATTGTAGCAGAGTAGCTACAATCAGTACTTATAGACCTGCAATGTTGCATGTGGGCACAAACCAAACCCTTGTGTCTTGTGGGTGTGGCCTGAAGAAACAACAGCAGTGGTTTTTAGAGATACAAAATCTGGATGAACTCGAATCTGTGTAAAAATCCATGTTTTGATGATCACATGCTTCAAGCTAGTCATGCTAGCTCCTTGCTAACTACTAGTTTTACAGATAGATAGATAGATAGATAGATGCACAGTTGCTACTATCTATCTATCTATCTATCTATCTATCTATCTATCTATCTATCTATCTATCTATCTATCTATCTATCTATCTATCTATCTATCTATCTATCTGTAAAACTAGTAGTTAGCAAGGAGCTAGCATGACTAGCTTGAAGCATGTAATCATCAAAACATGGATTTTCACACAGATCCGAGTTCAGATTATTTATGGCAAAAGTATTGGGACACCTGCATTTTTCCAGCCATATCTGGTTCTTCCCCAAATCAGAATCTTAAAATTTGTATGTGTTTCATTTTAAACGTTCCATTCCAAATTTAGTCTCTATTTATAACCCCCTCTCTGCCGGTAAGATGTTCTACTAGATGTTGTGGAGATTTTTTGCTCATTCACACCACACTACATCACTAGGGTGTTAGTAAAGTCAGGTACTGATGTAGGTTTGAGGGTGAGGAGGTCTGGGGTGCAGAGTTCACATTAATGGCAATAGGGTTTGGAGCTCCAACCCATGAAAAACAGATCTTCACTGTTAAACTTCTCCCTAAATATCCCTTTATTTATATTTATTTCGTTTTTAATTGGTTTATTGTATGAATTGGTTTCTGTTCCTGTTAATGAGCTGTTACTGTAGAAACGATTATTATTCTCGGGAAATTACATTTACATTTTACGGGATTTGACGAACGCCCTTATCCAGTACCACTGAGGGTTAAGGGCCTCGCTCAGGGGCCCAACATTGATCGTTTGGTGGTGCTGGGATTAAAAATCATGCTGTTTCTATCCAATAATTATTATGATTATTTCTGAATTCTCCCACATTAATAAATGAGGTGGTGGAAGCACAGTGAGTCATGAGTTGGACTTTGGATCCGAAGGTAATGAGTTTACATCCCACCCACACCAAGATGTAAATCTTGGGCCCCTGAGTGAGGCCCTAAACCCCATAGCTGCTTAGTTGTATGAGAAAAAACATAAGTCGGGGGCATCTGCCAAATGGCGTAAATGTAATGAATAAACTCGCTCTCATCTGAAATAACTGACTGCACGAAACAGCAATAATTTAATCTTAGAGGAGAGAGAGAAAGAGAGAGAAAGAGAGAGAGAGAGAGAGAGAGAGAGAGAGAGAGAGAGAGTTATTTTTATTACTGTGTGTTACAGTGCATTGTGGGTATTGTGGCTAAAACTATTGTGGAGCGGAACAGTGAATCTAAAGCAGTGTGATGCTGCCACCTGCTGGTAAATGCCTGTAAAAACAGGCTTAATTGCTTTTTAGGCTTAATAAAAATGTATAAATTATTATTATGATTAATTATTATTAATATTAATCATCATTATCATGATCATAAATAATAATAATAATAATAATAATTATTATTATTTTTCACGCTATTTCCATGATGATCCAGATTTGACCTAGAAAAAGTACGAGTGTGACACAATGAGCTGATGGTCTTTTAAATAGCAACGCCATGCACAGTGAAGCGAGATCTGGAGCATGGTGGAAAGCAGAACTTCATTTAATACAGTTACTGGATTGAGATCAGTATGGAAAGGTCTCACTCACTCACACGCACATTTTGGCCTCCTTTTATTCTAATCTGATTTGAATGATACGGGTTATATAACACCAAGCGCCACATCATGACTCATAATGCAGCTATAATAAAGAAAGTATGATTAGATAGAGTCAGACTAAAACCAACTGTAACTCGCCCTGTCGTGCCAACGGGTGCTACAGTGATTACAGCCCTGCATACCTCAGTAATTATAGAGGTTTATTGGTTCAGAAATACCAGACAAATGCACTTGATTTAATATAAGTATGCTGTTGATTAGAATGTGGATCACTTTTGTAGACTTTTTGTGCTGGATTGAGTCAATCTCTGATTCAGATCTTTAATGTGTGTAGCCCTTTTCTGGGCTCACCCTCATCTGGCACACTGCTAACGAATTAAGCATGTTGCACACATTAACTGAAGAAGTGGTAGCTTAGTGTTTAAGGCATTGGACTCTCAATTCGAATGTCATGAATTCAAATCCCAGCCACACCAAGCTTTGTTTTCTGGGCCCCTGTGCAAGGCCCTTAGCGCCATAAGCCATGTATGAATAAGATAATTGTAAGCTGCTCTGGATAAGGGGGCGTATACCCAATGCCCTAAATGTTTAAGTAAATAAAATGAAAGCAAGGTAACAGATTCCTGTGTCCAGAGCAACTTACAACCAAGCAGTTGAGGGTCTAAGGGCCTTGCTCAAGGGCCCATCAGTGGCAGTTTGGTGGGCCCTATGTTATATGCATGAACAACATCTGAAGATAGGCTGGGGTAAGTCCGTTTCCTTAGAGGGGCATCTTCCAAAGATTTCGAGTTCACATCACAACAATGAGTCCATCATTGACCAGGACTCAACATTTGGTTAACATTGTAACTGCAGGTAGAGGTGTTGAAGTGCAGGAGATTACACATACATTTATAGCATTTGGGAGATGCTTTTATCCAGAGTAACTTGAGGAGTCGAGCAGTTAAGGGTTAAGGGTTTACCAGTATCCGTTTGGTGGTTGTGTGATTTAAACCTATGAACTTCCAATCCAAAGCCCAATGTCTTAAACACTGAGCTACCACTTCAACATAAAGCGAGCGAGCTGGCCGTGCTAGCTAGGTGCGTGAGGAATACACAGGAATGGCGTTTGGCACACTGACCTATGAAGGTCGGTGCTTCCTGTGACTGTGAGTGCAGCGTTGTGCTGCCATCTGTTGGCATGTTACAAAACTAGTCTTGAAACTTTTTGATAGCACTTTGTACAAAACCTCACAGTTGTACACGATTGGCTAGTTTCGCTTTGATTGACAGGGAAGAAAACACAAACCCCTCCCACCCAGAGAGCATGGTGAATTTTTGCCTTATGAAATCAGCCAACCCATGAACCAGTTCCCATGACACGGCTGCACGATGGACATGATGATTAAGAAAACTGATGAGAAACTGAAATGATTCATCAACTAACATGTTTTTTATGTTGGCCAAAGTTTGTAACATAGAAACTGCAGCGAGGAGCCGATCTGCTTCCTGTACACATAAAAAAAAACATTTACTCACACCAGAAGGAGGTAAAGGAATCATTTCTGTCTCCTGTACAGAGTCAAGCGAAAGACCAACTCAGACCAGAAGACTCCAGTTTCGGGTTCCTGTACGGATCCTGGTGTTATGCTATAAACAGAATGTTGTGCATGTGCCGCAGAACAAATGCATCACTGAGCTAAGTGGTGAATGAATCATTCCTGTTCCTCATTATTTGTTCTCGACTGCATGATCTTCTTTTTTTTTCTTCTTCCGTTTTTGAAATACCATCAGAAGTTTGCACAGATGTTAAAACATGGGGGGTGATATCGGATTGGGGGAGGGGGGGAGGTGTGTTTCAATTATTTCAATGACGAATGTTTAATTATCAAGATTTTTCTTCATCATTGAACATTTAAAGGTGGAGAAGATGGTGTGGAATCTATAATGAGCTCAGATGCTTTATTGCTCAGGAGGTTCCACAACTGTACCTGACTGTAGAAAGCTGTAGAAAGGACATGACTCATAATCACACACTCCTGTGCTCATGAGATTTCTCACTCTTCAGTGTTTGTAATGTTTTAAATAACTATAATTACACTCTTGGTGTTCCCTTTTAAAGTCTGGTTCCTTCCTCATGAAGTTCTGGTTCCTTCCTCATGAAGTTTCTTCCTCATACTATCTAAGGGACTTTTTCCTTGGCACAGTCACTCCAGGTTTCTCATCTGGGATAAATACATGTCGAGCAATAGAAATAAACTTTAATTGAATTTGAAGATCCAAAACAGTAAAATAATCAAATTTCTTGATGGATGTTGCGTTCAAAATGGACAAATCGTTCCTGAGACGTACCAAAATGTTGGAAATTTACGAATTGCTCAGGAATAACGCAGAGCTAATCATCAGCCAATAGCAATGGAGGACACCATGGTAACCTTCTGATTAAACATTTATTTTGTTGTCTTGAGGAAACTCAAGGAACCGCCTGAGAATCGAACGTGTGCACTCTGGAATTCCGAAATTCCTGCATTTTCATTTCTTCTCATCCTGTACACAAAATTTGACACAAACCGTTTGTAGTCACATGGCCAATTCTTCTGTCTGTACACAACTTCTTTACTGGAATCTCCGTATCGTCCATTCACAGCTTTCCAATCCTCATCACGTTCCTCACGTCGCACGAGTTTCCCATTAGTTGAGTCCCTTTGTGTTTCCTCTCGCTTTATTGGCACATACTTCAGGAATCTTGTTCGTTTGTCTTTCATCTCTGTAGGATTCGAAAATTCTTTCTTTCCTTTCCAGAAATTCTTTTTGTCGAACGGAGAATCGATGTTATAGTCGTCTTCAAAGTTGAGTGTGTTGTTGATTAGTTCTGTTTATGATCATGAATAAATGAAGTGAGGAATACAGTACACTCGTGATCATTTTTACACATTATTTATTCATTTAACATATTTACAAATGATTTTAGCTACGACTTCACGAATCCGGATACATTTTAAAATGGCGTTTTATCTGAACATCTCAAAACGTGAGCAAAACATAAGACGATTTACTTCTCGGGATCTTTAAAGCTTTGCAGCAACGACTAAAACTGCGACGTCATTTTCAAAAGCCTCCGTTTTCACAGTTTTCACACGAAAACAGCGTTTTTGAATGTATTCGCTTTGAAATGAAATAAAACATTTTTCCTGAACTAAAACCGTCATCTCAGTGTGGACGGAGAATTGTGGAGTCACACTGAAGACATCAAGGGCTATTTGAGCAAGAAGAAGAGTGATGGGATGCTGCACCAGATGACCTGGCCTCCACAGTCACCGGACCTGAACCCAATCGAGATGGTATAGGGGTGAGCTGGACCGCAGAGTGAAGGCAAAAGGGCCAACAAGTGCCAAGCATCTCTCGGGGAACTCCTTCAAGACTGTTGGAAGACCATTTCAGGTGACTACCTCTTGAAGCTCATCAAGAGAATGCCAAGAGTGTGCAAAGCAGTAATCAAAGCAGAAGGTGGCTACTTTGAAGAACCTAAAATATGAGATTTTTCAGTTGTTTCACACTTTTTTGTTATGTATATAATTCCATATATAATTCCACATGTGTTCATTCATAGTTTTGATGCCTCCAGTGTGAATCTAAAATTTTCATAGTCATGAAAATAAAGAAAACTCTTTGAATGAGAAGGTGTGTCCAAACTTTTGGTCTGTACTGTATAATATACGTGTGTGTATATAATATACAAGTATATTATGGAATGCCGTTTAGGAAATTATTCACGAGAGAATTAAATGAAAACTCTGAATGTACTGAATGAAATGTGAGAATATTAAATGGATTCTGAATATATTGAATTCCGAGAAAGAAACTTTTTTCGAGAATTGAGACTTTTTATCTCGCAATTCTGACTTTAGACGTACTCCCCGATGTGTTAACCATTTATTCCTTTCTCAAAATGTCAGTTTTTCTCTGACTCACTCATTTTGCCTTAAGTATTTTTTCTTATTCTGCCTAAAGAATCCATTTAATATATCCAGCGTTTTCATTCAATTCTCTCTCCCTCTCTCTCTGACTTTACTAACACCCCTGCAGCTGAATAAATCTGACCAAAAAAAAAACCTTTTCGTGATAATCCTCCCAGAAGAGTGGAAGTTATTATAACAGCAAGTGGGGAATAAAAATGGAATGGGATTTTTAAAAAGAAGCCGATACCAGACTCATGGTCGGGTGTCCACACACTGAATATACAGTATATATTGGAGAAAGCAGCTGTGTTTGTAGAGGGTGAGACCCCCGGGTTTGAAAACAAATTGAACAGAATGCTAAAAATATAAACTTTTCAGATTCCAGCAGGAAAACAACACAAATCAAACACAGCCAATGCAGCGCAACATGCGGACCTTTCTGACCCTGAGTGAGGGGTGTTTACATCTCAGACACATTTTTACACAAAACCTCACAAATCGTAGTCAGCCATGTTAAAGCTTTTCTATTTTTTTTCAAAACATATTAAAAGAAAAGATAATACTTCTGGATGAGTGACCTGTTAAGGAATAAAACATAAAAATATTTAATTTTTGATTAAGCAGAGTTACTGTTAGCATCAACAACAGTGTGTCCTGAAGTGTTTTATTCTTCTTATACCACAGCGGTTTGGCAACAATGACACTTTTTCGCTTCATGAACACACATTTTCTCCTCATGTAGCGGCAGTCTGTTCTCGTTTATCTTATAGCCACGCCCCCTCACGAGCAGATCTTCATCTTTAACAGCTTTAGCTCTGACTTTAACCTCAATACAAGTCTCTGAAAGAGAAAACTTCTTTCTTGGATGCTAAACAAACACCTCCTCAAATCCAAACTTCACCATGACATTGCTTTATCTTTTTATCATTTTTGTTTATCATTAGCATTCACCCTAGAAAATTCATTAGCATTAGAAAAAGCAATAGAGGTATTAAATTGCAAGTGTAGATCAGTGAAGTGAAAAGAAGTCGACAGTGTAATTATGATCGTGATTGACGTTTTAAAAAGACCGGTTCCGCACATTTAACATTATAACATGTCTTTATGAAACTCATTACAGCTGCCAGCTTTAATGGGTGTAACAGTATATAAGGAGCGTAAACATACACTTCACATGAGAGGGGGATAAATAGGCCTACTGTTATAGACAGATATTATTGCCGGCGGTAATAATTATAATGGCGGTGTGTTGACAGTGGATTAAACCGCTTTTGTGTCATTTTGGAGTAATGCTGCAGGGGGATGAGTCTAAAAATATAGATCATTGTCAGGTATTCTGTACATTTAAAGACAGGTGACACCATAAAGAAAAACATGCCGTCAAGTAAAACAACCGATAACCAAACTCCTACATTTTTCTACATCATTTCCCATTTTCTCCAATTCTCCATATCAATTCTATGCATATCTGATACTTCACATCAATGCTCTCTGATTTACCACATAGTGCAAATGAACACAGCAATTAGATAATGAATGATAAGGTATTAATAAAATACGTGCAAAGTATTTGTATTTTATATATATATATATATGTATGTATTTTGTATATACCTAGATATAACCCTAATTCCAAAAAGAGTTGGGACACTGTCAAGTCAAGTCAAGTCGAGTCAAGTTTATTTGTATAGCGCTTTTCACAACAGACATTGTCTCAAAGCAGCTTTACAGAAATCAACAGTGAAGGTAAATGGTGTGTATTTATCCCTGAAGAGCAGCGACTGTGGCAAGGAAAAACTCCCTTAGATGTTATGAGGAAGAAACCTTGAGAGGAACCAGACTCAAAAGGAGAACCCATCCTCATTTGGGTGACATCAAGAGTTTTATCATAAATCTTTCAACAATACAGAAAACTGGAGAGTGAGAACTAACATGAGTACTGGAGTATAAGATTATAAGTGATGTTCTTTCTACAGTCTTTATGGTTATAAAACTAGGAGCTACTGAACTCTTCATTTGTGATCATCACAGATCCAGCATCAGCTTCTCCATGCCAGAGCCTTTAAACACTCCAGGAGGTCCAATGTCAAAAACTTCACACATGTAGCGGGATCCAATTGGCATTGGTACGTCTCTAGATGGTTCGGGATGTTTGCGAGTTTGGCATCTACTTCTTCAAAGGTCCATAATCTTCATGAGGTGGGATGTGACTGGAGCTGGCCAAACCTCAGGATGCCTCGTGATGGGGAGAGAAAGAGAAGCAGTGGAGAGGAATTAGCGTAGCTGCTGTTCATGATAAAAACAGGATACAATGATTCGAAAATCTAATCACTGGATTTTTAATTCACAATAAAACAAAGAAGAACTGAAGACATTTACTATTTTGAGGTAAAAAATAGGGTCATTTTTTAAATTTGATGTCTGCAAAACATCTCAATAAAATTCGAGACAGAGGCTACAAAAGTCTGGAAAAAGTAATTGTTATTAAGTTGAAACAGTTGGAAACATATTTTGCAACTAGTGGGGTTAATTAACAACAGGTCAGTAAGATGATTGGGTATTAATAGTGTTACATCATCAATCAATAGTTACTCAGAAGTAAAGACAGGCAGAGCTTCACCAATCAGGCAAATGCAAAGTGGAGATCTATTCCAGCAATATATATTTACATGAGATTTATACAAACCATGAAAGATGTCCTTAAACTGCCTTATAAAAACAGAACTATCGAGCATTGTGTTTTTGCAGGAATCGTGCACCAGACACCCTCCTGTGTGTGAACAGATGTTTGAGAACATGGAAAACACACTTGGTGACAAAAACAGATTTTCTACAAGTGAAGTTATACAGCAAAGGCAGATGATATGATTCAAGATTCAAGATTTTATTTGTCATAAGCGTTTTTATATACAGAATAACACCTGCAGTGAACCAAATTGTGCATTAAATAAAAGGAACTATAAATATAAAATAAAATATATCAGATAAAGATAAAGCGGTAGGTAAAAATAGTACAAATATGTGTAATTTTGCTAAATAGAAATACAAATTGTATGCAATGCAATGAAGTAGGAAAATATAAAAACCAAAAACATTAAGAATATAAGGTGCTGTGTGCAAATGCAGAATGACATGAAACCAGAACAAAATTCGATCTGAGCTCCTTAAAAAATCTGGATTTAGTGGATCATACATTTTAAATAAAATGTCATTAAAATCATAAAAACCTACTGTGGTGAAGGAAAAACTCCCCGAGATGGCATAAGGAGGAAACTTTGAGAGGAACCAGACTCAAGAGGAAACCGATCCTCATCTGGGTTGCACTGAATGTCCATTTATTTCAGATAAACAATGTTGTGAGGGTACAGTGATGGTGATCAGAAGCAAACTGTAGTCCTGAGTCAGTGTAGCAGACTGTTGACATTAACTACAGTCCAAATCCATCCTTAAAGCTCCCGTTCTTACTCCGGAATTTCATAGAACCACCCGAGGTGTGAATGAGTTGATAGTTACATTCATATTGTGTTCAAACAAGCTACTTTCTGTCTTCACTTTAATAAATACTTGTCAGCTGTTCTTTTGGGGGGCGGGGGGGTTGGGCTGCAGCAACATCTGACCCTTCTTCCATTTCTACCACTGATTCTTAATTTAACTACTCATGTCTACTACCTGCATAGTTATCAACAGTGCAACTGGAATGTAGGTTGCCAGGTTGAGATCATAAATGCTTGAAATATTAATGTGATTATGCATATAAGGAGGTCTGAGCAATACTAATTAGATATCAATTAAATAGTTCTTCTGAGAGGAACAAAATTGGAGGAGGGCAGGAGATGGGTGTGAAATCAGGAGTGTTGACAGATATGCAGCTATAAACAGCCATTGTGTCACCAGCATGGATACGTATAACACTGTGATTGGACCTACATTTAGAGCTGTGGTTTTAGACAATCAATCAACACCTTCTGAACAATCAGAACCCAGAAATTAAGAGCAACACTCCTGTGAGTTTTTCCTCAGTCTTTGAGTGTGGTAGTATACCTTTCGGATTATGAAATATTCCTCACAAGTTTTATAAGTTACCTATAAATCAGTGACCTTTGGGTAAATTATAACTTTGGAATCAGGTAAAGGAGCCTAAGCTTGTTCTGTGTGACTGTTTTTTCAAGTGTATAAAAAATAAACACCACCCTTGTGCCTGGTCAGTTCGCTGAGCATTCGAGGAGGAGTGGTTAACCAGGCACATGACTGACGTAGGATTAGGGATAAAAAGCCTGAACACACAACCGTGCAGTCTGGCTGGTGATAACAGAGACTATAATTGAAGCCTGGGGCAATATGCAGCTCTGGTAACCCTGACCACCAGCTGGACATACCCTCTGAAAGCTCTGAAGGCCAGGCTTGTTTTGATTTTCTCATTTAAGTGGAGTGCAGAAACCTGCGTGTTCTTCATCCTCTTCCTTCTCTTCTTCATTGTCTATACTTAAGCCAGGTCAGCCATGAATCCAACTGGAGAGAGGCGAACCATGGACAACGAGACGAAAGAAAAACCTACCAGTGAGCCGTCATTTGCAGTAAGTGCAAGAGAAAATCTGCAAACTCATGCCACTGCGTTGCTCGTTTTGTTGATGTATTATTTATTTATTTTTGTGAAACATGTGACTTGAACCCCCAACCTTCCGAGCGCCCAGCACCTTAACCATTGAGCTGCCACTTCCCTATAATATAAAAGCAAATGGAGACTAAACGTGGATGGGATGCCCAAAGATAAGTACACCCCAATCTTATGGTCAGGTGTCCACAAATTTATTTTTGTCCATTTAGTGTGTAGTGCATGAGAACAGGTGCATTGATATAAATCTGTGATTAAACATACTTTCTTTGCTGCTGCTCCACCAAATAAATCAACACCTTCTGACCAATCAGAAACTAGAAATTTAGGTTAATCGATTAAAATCATAAGGTTTTCACAATCTTTGTGTATTGTAGGATACATTTTGGATTATGAAATGTGATTGAACACATTTGGTCAAACATAAATAATTACTTTAAAAAAAAAGTTTAGTTGTTGTCCAACATCTGTAGTAGGAATCTCTAAACTTTGTACACTATTTATATGATCGGAACAATCACTTATTTATTTAATTATTAAAAAATTGTCTCCATAGCGACTTCATTCAACAACAACCTAAACTGAACAGTCCTTCATTTACATTTAGCCCATATTTAACATTATATTTAACATTATATTTTGCATGAAACCATGTGACATCTCCATCGCAGCTTTTTGAACTTAAATATGAGTCACATTTTTGGTTAAAGCCTCCTTTCTTTTTTCCCTTTCTCTAGCTGTCTCTCTGTTATCACAAGTAGTTAGTCTTTTCTCACTTCCTCCCCCATAGAAACTTTCGGGAAATATTTGTGTAATACTCGCGTTAAGAATCAGAATCGGAATCTGTTTTAATGGCCAAGAACATAAGGAGTTTCCAGTTTAAATTAAATCAGCAGTTCACATTTAGCATGCAGGTACGGCACTGCACAGCTGGAATAAACTAAACATACTGTACAATAATGTGAACATGATTACAATTTACAGAACTAAATGACCAATTAGGAGCCCAAAGAAGACAAAACACGTTGTGTCAAAAAAGTGACATCATAATATAAAGCAGCTTTTAGCACATGATATTTAGAGTCATAGACTAATATAAATATGATTACACATACAACTGAAACAAAACTCGCAAACATCCCGGACCATCTAGAGACGTACCAGTGCCAACTGGATCCCGCTACATGTGTGGAGTTTGACATTGGACCTCCTGGAGTGTTTAAAGGCTCTGGCATGGAGAAGCTGGTGCTGGATCTGTGATGATCACAAATGATGAGCTATTTAATGAGTTGCTCAATAGCTCCTAGTTTTATAACCATAAAGACTGTAGAAAGAACATCACTTATAATCTTATACTACAGTGCTCATGTTAGTTCTCACTCTCCAGTGTTCTGTATTGTTGAAAGATTTATGATCAAACTCTTGATGTCACCCAAATGAGGATGGGTTCCCCTTTTGAGTCTGGTTCCTCTCAAGGTTTCTTCCTCATAACATCTAAGGGAGTTTATCCTTTTCTGAAATTGTGCTGTATGTACATTTATTTGTGGGGAAAAAACGGGTAAAGAGCAATGGTGTATACAGGAGAGAAGATGTGTTCAGACTCCCTCACCCCCCACACCCCCACACAAGGAGGTGGAAGTTTAATGTTTTGGGGTTGTATTGGAGCAGGGAAGGTTCCAGAAAGTAAAATAAATCCTGAATCAACATGGCTCCCATTCCATATTTCAACACCATGCAGTTCCGTCTGGACTGCGGCTCATTGACTTCACCGTACAACGAGGCGATAAACCGAATCGTATGTCTGAGTTCTGTAAGTGTTATTTAGAGAGTAAACAGTCGTCTATCATGGAATTGGCTGCCCAGAAATCTCCAGCTAGTGAAGAACATCTTTGGTGAGTTTTACAAGAGGCACAGCAGCTGAATGTTTGGAGAAACGAAGTGTCAGGATGCCGAGAGCGTGTTAAGATGTTCTTCATGCTAAGGGAGGATTTTTCAATGAAAATAAAGTGGAACATCTGGACAGTGAAATATTTGTTTGGTCAAAGTAAATGTTCATAAAGTTTCATTACAGAGTTTGTGTATAGAAACAAAAGGAACATGGTTGCGTCTCTTGAAAACCAAAAAAGGCTCAGTGTTTTTTTACATTTTTAAAAAGGCACTGTATCAAATTTCAATATAGTAAAGTATAGTAATCATTAATTCAGTAATCTGAAATCTGTGCATGTGTGTTTCTCTGTGCAAACACAAGAAATCTGCAACACAGAATGCAAGATTGTAAAAAGTTTTTTCTCTATCCAGTATTATAGAATCTCAGGTTTCTCTAATTGATGTGAAGTTCAATTTTAAGACAAGCATCAGCTATTTTCATTCTTTGAGTCTACAGTTACATGGAGAAAAATGTGGTTGACTGTAAGAGAATCTTGTTGGAAAGGGAGAGACAGGAGATAAAAGGCTCAATGCTTTGGCATTCCTCACTTTTACCATAACATTGAACATATAAAATAAAATGTATGTAGTGTAAACAGTGTAAACATAATCACACTCCATCACACAAGCCTGTAGTTGATTCATCTTCTTCTTTCGGCTGCTCCCATTAGGGGGCGCCACAGCGGATCATCCGTCTACATCTGTCCTCTACATCTACCTTTTGCACACCAACTACCTGCATGTCTTCTCTCACCACATCCATAAACCTCCTCCTTATTCTTCCTCGTTTCCTCCTTCCTGGTGGCTCCATCCTCAGCATTTTCCTATTGATATACCCCATGTCCCTCCTCTGCACATGTCCAAACCATCTCAATCTTACCTCCCTCACCTTGTCTCCAAAACGTCCTACATGCGTATATATATATATATATATTTAAAGTGAAGTCAGAGTGCTAAGATTTAAACTGTTCAAAAGAAGTTTTTTTTCATGGAAGCAAGAACCTACAATAAGATGCAGATCTAATGGTTAGCACTGAAGCTCCTCTCTGCCTGGAGATGATGCTATGCAGTGGATTGTCCATGATTGACAGGAGCCTGCTCTGCATCTGCTCAGTGCTTCCTCACAAGCTTTCCAGACGTGAGGCATCCTTCTTCTCGACACCGCCACACAGAAGAGGGCATTCGCCACAACAGTCTTATAGAACATCTTTAGCAGCTTTTTGCAGATTTTTAAGGATTCCAGTCTTCAATATTTCAACAAGAAATTGCAAAACCCCATTCCGCATCTATTACAAAGTCAAGGCTTCACATTAGAAGAGTCCAGGTGCTAAAATGACCTGCCTACAATCCCGACCTTCGACCAATTAAAAACAATTGGTGTCATAAAAGAAAAAGTACAACAAAGAAGACCCAGGACAGTTGAGCAGATAGAATCCTGACACATAGAGAACAATTAAAGCTTTAGCAACTGGTCTCATCAGTTCTAAGACGTATATATGGTTTCTTGATTTTTCCTTAAAATGGTACATTTCCTCAGTTCAAACATTTGATATGTTTTCTGTGTTCTACTTTGAAATTAAATATTGGTTTACGAATCCTTTCGAGGATTGTGAATCCTTGCATTCAGTACTTCTGGACTCAGTGTCTCACTGCCATTTCAAATAGATTTTGCAACAAAATGAAGGAAAAATAAAAGTCACAGCATTAAGCATTTGCAAATATGCTTATTTAAAAAAAAATAATCCAACATTATCTGTCTCCTAAATATCATGAGAAGAAGAAAGTAAAGTTCTTCGTTTCCAGTGGTGTTACACACACTGTACAGACAACAGTACTGGGACACATGATTTTTCCAACTGTGGTTCCTCCTCAAACTGTCAACAGAAAGCTGGAGAAACAACAATGTAAAGGACGTCTTCTTAATGCAGAAGAAGCTAATTTTGCCTTCACTTGGAATGAGGAGACCTTAACCTTTTCCACACCTTTGGTATGAATGTGTCCCCATGAATGTGGACTGCACCCCAGGCCAGGAATGTAGAACTGAACATTACCGAGGTTCTGTTGCATACCAATCTCGGGATGATTTCCACGTGTTCCAAGTGTTATCAGCTCTGGCTTGATCTCTGCTCCAAAAATGATAAAAGATGCAGCATGTGATAGAGGATTTGTGGGTTTTTTTGGCAGCAAAAGAGTTTGTAACTGTTCTGATTTATAATTTTGCTTTTACCATCTGTTCGTCTTCTGGATTTATTCATTTCTTTTCTACTTTTTATGATTTCGATATCATTCATTTAAATTTATTTTATTTTATATTTTGAACAACAACAAAAGTATGTGTGCACAACATCTACTGAGCATTTCAGTATAAATAGTGCCATAAAAAGGCCCATTACAGAATTATTGGCACCCAATAACAACAATAGTTAATATATGAAATCAATAAATTGCTATAAGGATTTCTTGGCTATATAAACTAGTCTAGACTCCCAGTGTTCCTGCCACTCCTGGAACGTGTATTGGAATCTCCTTTTAGAAACATCTTCTGCAATTTGCGTTGGATCACCGTAAGTGTCAAAATGCTGATCTATGTGCAGGATCTTCACTTTCAGGAAGAGGGCGAACACAGCAGGAGCCAAATCTGCGAAAGTGAAATCGTGTGGATTTCTTTCCGAAGAACATCATGCACAAGTTGCAGAATGGTTTTGACATTTTCGGGGGTCGAGCTCGTTGACGGTCTTCAGCGAGCTCAACCCCCCAAAATGATAAAACCTTTAGGCAACTCGTGCATGAGGATCGTCCGAGAACAATCTACATGATCTCACTTTGGCACCCAGCCTACTTTTGCCTTCTGCAGACTTCACCCTCTTCCCAAAGATGGAAGGTCATTGTTTTGACACCGTTACAGAGATCCAGTGTGAATCGCAGAAGGTGTTTGACGCGCTTCGAAAAGAAGATTCCCAGAACACTGCAGAAACTCACTGGGGTACTGCTGTAAAATGGGACTGTTTTGAAGGTGATAGTGTGTAAACGTAGATCAATAAAGTATTGTCTTGTAAACAGAGCCTGTCTTGATACCTTTAGATACCACCTCATACACTATATGGATAAAAGCATTGTGAAACCAGATTTTTCCAGCCATATGTGGTTCCTCCACAAATATAGAATTATACCGAATGCCTTTGAATGCAGTAGGATTATTTTTTTTCCTTCACTCAAACTAGGAGACCCAAACCTGTTCCAGCATGACGATGCCCCTGTGCACAAAACCAGTTACATTAAGATCTGCTTCACATGGGTTGGAATGGAAGATCTCCAACTATACAGCTCCAACCTCAATCCTATTGAGCACCGTTGGGATGAATGTGAACGCTGTCTGCAATCCAATCCTCCTCTAAATGAACTAAATCTCATACATTTCCACAAAATTTAGTGGAACAACTTGCCAAAAAAGTGGAGCTTATTATAACAGCAAATGGAGACTAAATATGGACTGGAATGCTCATAAAGCACATACCGATCTTATGCTCAGGTTCCCTCAACCTTTTGTCTGTATAATTGGTCATAAAGATGTCAGATCCAGAGCATTTGAGAATCACATTGGTGATCTAGATATCTAGGTGTCTAGTCATGTCCAGGTTTTCGAGGTGTGACAGTAAAGAGATAAACATGATCTATAAAAGAAAACTCGTCTAGTCTTGACAAACTTCGCAACGTCTGCGTCACTGTAAGAAATTCTGCTGCCAAATAAAACATATAAAAATTATAATTATATGTTGTGTATAACATATGTCATGTACATTTGGGGACGTTTTGACACTTTGGCCTCTGGTGGTATGATGTAATGGGATTTTAATGATGTGAATAAAATGGATTGCAATCAGCAAAGATCATAATGAATGGCTCGACTAGATTAATGGACGTGCCGTTTGCCTTCTGCGCTCGCTTCGAGTCAGGGCCAAATTCTTCTACTCGTTCTTATCAAGCTGTCAGAGTCGCCTTGATTATTTTATAATGGGGTCGGTTAGTGTGTGAAGAACATGGAAACATTTTAATGGTAGATTCATGTTTCTAAATCTATAAGATGAATGTCTGAAAAGACAGACACTGACACTTGCCATAAGTCTTTTCTTATCGTATAGCTTGTTCCAAACGATTTGAGGTGGAGTCCAAACACATCATCTAGCACTTCCCATCCAGACAGCTTCAGACCAGACTCCTGAGAGAGCTGTTGTAAGAGCAGAAAGATCAACAAGGAGCCGTGTTCAGAGTTCAAATGTATGGAAGTGATTATTCAGGGGTTGAGGTACAGGCATTCGACTCAGAAGGTGGTCAGTTTAACTCCCAGTACCAACAAGCTGCCACTGCTGGGCCCCCCAGCAAAGGCCCTTAACCTGCACCGGTTTACTGGGAAGGTTGGGCATATTCAGAGAAGGGCTCCACACCTGCTTAAGACCATTCAGGGTTTTAAAATCTGATCTTAATAAATTTTATTAATCTAAAATATTTATTTAAAAACTCCCCTACATGTAGCTCACAGCTCAGAGATTCCAGGTTTTTCAATAATATTAACACTTTAAAAATTAAACTTACTTGTCAAGAGATGCGGCTTTGTGAAGCAGGTCATGTTTGTGTATTTATTTATTTATTTATTTTTAATGTATTATTTTGTTTTATGTATATATAGATATATCTCTTCGTAATATCTGGATTTTTTTTCCTGCCCTATCCATTTTTGTTCTGTCCTATATGATCTTAAATTTTTTTTAAATAAATCAAACATCAACCGGACTGGGATAAAGTGACCTATTTGTCAAAATCTGACACATTTCCCTCATAAATACTGAAGTTCAACAAACATACAGATGCATAAAGTATGAACATAACACACTGTGGTTACGTCAAACTCTCCTCGATTCCGTAAATTCGTCCCGGGTTCTTAATATTAATGTAGAAGTGAAGTATTGACTCTTTACTCTGGATAAATTCTAACACTCCAGTGCTGTAAATCTAATAATAATAATAATAATAATAATAATAATAATAATAATAATAATAATAATAATAATAACAATAATAATAATAATAACAATATTAATCATAAAAAAATTATCATAATAATAATTATAATAACAA
>MU551706.1:1388628-1435617 GCA_024362625.1 Silurus asotus
AATAACAATAATAATAAAATGATAATAATAATAATAATAATAATAAAATGATAATAATAATAATAATAACATCAATAATAATGATAATAATAATAATAATAATAATAATAATAATAATAATAATAATAATAATAATAATGTGCTTATACTTGATCAAATGTTTGAACTGGAGGATGTTTTTAATCACATTTCTGCCCCCACCCCCACCTTAAGGAATTCTGACTAGAGTCTTCCCGGAGAAATTCCTGTAAATACACATACAATTTTTTTTTTCATTCAAAGAAAACCTTTCTTTAATCATCTGCTGACTCAGATGTGGCTTCATACATCCTCTATTTCGACCATATTTTACCCAAACTCATTTCCTGAAGCTGAATAACCAAACGTTATGAACACGTTCAAGTCCGATACAATGTCCGTGTTCTTTCTTTGTCGTTAGAGATTAGCATTTTCCTGCTCGCTCCATCAGAAAGCTCAGGCTTTTGTGACATTAGCAAGAACCACCACGTGTGCGAAAGCAGACTCACGTTCGCAGATCGCGTTCCAAAGTCGGCTCTAGCATGCAAACTCGTGGACATTCGTAACAACAGGGGAATGACCTTATCCTTCCCCTGTCACATTTCTGTAAAAAACTTATTCATAGAATAATAAATATCACTGGTATGACGGGAACCACGCTGGGGATTGGACGGTGCGTTGCTGCCTCGGTCCAGCCTCCTGTGGTGTGTTCTGGGAAAAAAGGTTCTGAAGTGAGTATGATTTATGGAGTTGTTCTCAATTAAGCAGGCTCCAGATGGGCTTTCATAAAAGAATAAAGCTTAAGGAGGGTTTCATCCTTCACACTGGCAAACACACATGAGCATGGACACGTGAAGATGTGAGTCTAAAACAGCCTCAGCAGGTGTCGAGAAACACAAATATAGCTTATATGGACAAACCTTTGTGGACACCTGATCATAAGATTGATCATAAGCTCCACGTTTAGACTCCATGTGCTGTTATAAGAACCTCCACTCTTCTACTAGATTTTGTGGAGATTTGTGAGGTGAGGAGGCTACTCCAACCCATGTAAAGCAGATCTTCATGGAGTTTGCTTTGTGCACAATTGTCATTCTGGAACAGGTTTGGGTCTCCTAGTTCAAGTGAAAATCAATTGTCATGCTGCCCCATCCAAAGACATTGGTGAAGAACCACATCTGTCTGGAAGTTCAGTGTAAAACATTTAATTGAGATGAAGATACCAGGTGGAGAAATAAAAAAACTCATAAGAACCTAGAACACTTTTTTATTTAAAACTAATATTCATTTTGATTTAATTTTACCACTTAGTCTTTTGTTAGGTTGATTCAGGTCTGGGATTTTGGTATTCACTCAACATTCGGACCTTCTGTTGCTTTGGATGTACGCTTTGGGCCATTGTTCTGCTGGAACCTGGTATTCCTTTCCATCTTCAGATTAGAGAAAAAAAAGACTGGTATTTATGGTTCCCTTTATGTTGAGAAAAAAAGTCCCATTTCCTGAAGGAAAGCAACCCATAAGCATGCTGCTACCACCACCATGTTTCAATAGAGGGATGCTTTTCTTTTTATGATGTGTTTTTCTTGATGTTGGCATCCCTCTTGGAATTTGCCTCATCAGATCATAACACGTTTTTTCCTCATGGTTTGTGGTGATTTTTTTTCCCACTTGAGCTTGGATTCTATCCACCCCACCCCTCTACCCCATGTGAGAGATATATGAGATTCCTGTCTCATGCAGAGAATAATCATTTCTCTTTAGATATTCCTGCAACTCCTCTAATGTTGGCATAAGTCTCATGGCCGCCTCCCTGGAAAGGTTTTATCTTTTGGATGTTCTGTTCATGATGAGGTAAATGTTGTTGATGATGGACTTTATAGTGTTCTGTAGAACATGTTTAGAAAAAGTTTTTTATCTTTCTCCTAAATAATTCATTTTAACAAGGTGAATCTCGAAGCTGTTTGACTTCAGTGGTCAGAAAAGCTCTAAAGCAACAACTGAACTTTTTTTGAGGTTAATCAGAATCTTCTTTTTCTTTTGGGTGCTCCCCCTGTCCTCTACATCTGCCTCTTTCAAAACCTTCTCTTTTTCTCCATCCCCAGCATTCTTCTACTGATATACCCCATGTCCCTCCTCTGCACATGTCCAAACCATCTTAATCACACCTAACCTTGTCTCCAAAATGTCCTAAATGCTCTGTCCATCTAATAAACTCGTTTCTAATTCTGTCCATCATCATCACTCCCCATAAAAAGCTCAGCATCTCCAATTCTGCTACCTCCAGCTCCACCTCCTGTCTTTTACTCAAACCATACCATTTTTCTCTAAACCATACAACATCTCAGGTCTCACCACAGTCCTATAAACTTTCCCTTTCACTCTCACAGATACTCTTCTGTCACAAATCACTCTTGCTATCACTCTTCTATACCCACTCCACCCAGCCTGCACTCTTTTCTTCACTTCTCTAACACACAGTCTATTACTTTGCACTGTTGACCCTAGTTACCCAAACTCCTCCACCTTCTCCACCTCTTCTCTCCAGCACGTACCTCCAGCTTTCCAAACTCTTCACAACCTGGTCCCTACTCTCTCCACAAATATCATCTGCAAACATCATAGTCCATGAAGACTCATGTCTGACATCAGCCTTCAACCTGTCCATTGCCACTGCAAACAGGAAAGGGCTCAGAGCCGATCCTTGATGCAGTCCAACCTGCACCTTGAACCAGTCTGACGTTCCTACTGCACACTTCACTGCTGTCACACTGTCCTCATACATGTCCTGCACCACCCTCACATACTTCTCTGACACACCTGACGTCCTCATACAATAACACAACTCCTCTCTCCACCCTGTCGTACGCCTTCTCTTAATCAGAGATTAATCAGAATAGTTCCATTAATATCATGTCTTTGGATGCTGTGGCATGACATTTTTCCATTTGAACTGGGAGACCCAAAACCTGTTCCAGCATGACAATGCTCCTGTGCACAAAGCCAGCTTCATGAAGATCTGCTCTTCATTTGTGGCATTTGGTGACTTACAATTATATAATTCATACAACTGAGTTGAGTGTTGAGAGCCTTGTTCAAGGATCCAGCAGTGGCAGCTCAGTTTTGGTGGGATTTGAACTCACAACCTTCTTATCAGAACTCCAAAATCTTAACCAATGAGCTACCGCTTCCATATGCTTTACGTGGGTTGGAATGGAATATTTTCTATTCCTGTTTCATAGAACCTGGATACAGGAGCATGACATTTTTCCTTCAAATGAACTATGAGTTCACCTGAAACCTGTTCCAGCATGACAAAAGAGGCTCCATGAAGATCTGCTTTACATGGTTTGGAGTGGAAGATCTCCTGCTATAGAGCTCCAACCCTATTAAATGAGAAAACTGACCCCATGCCTCCTCACCTTCTTACCTCCATCAGTATCTGACTTTACTCACACTATTGTGGCTGAATGAGAACAAATCTTCACCAAATCTAGTGGAGCATCTTTCCAGGAGAGTGGAGCTTATAATCAAAGCTAATGAAGACTAAATGACTGTCTACACTGCTGGACAGATGAAACCGAGAAATCTCCATCTCGAAAAAAGTGTTTTTCATACCAGTAGGTGACAGTAAGTCCTCATCATTTCATTCCTCCCTGCTGGTTGGAGTGTTACGGAGGTCTGCTCGTGCACATGTGTGCGTGGGTGCATGAGAAGCTCGGGTGCTGCTTTTCTGTTGTTATTCCAGCGGGAAAAAGCTTCAGCTATTCCTTCTCTTGGCTCAGCAACCTCCAAAGAGTAAAATGTGTGTGTGTGGTTATAGAGGGAATGTTATTTATTACACTATGTTATGAATTAGGCTCCGATGTGAGGGAGGATATAAATCAATAACATCAGCGCATAAAAAAAGGATTGCACTTTATTGTCAAATTATAAGTATAAATTCGTGATTTTGAGCAAATCTACTCAGTGCGCATCGTTCCCTCGGGCTGCGATGTGCAATATAGCCTGTATTGCTGTGATATAACGCCTTATAACCCCAATATTTAATAAACGTCTTTAAATCGAAGAAAAAAATGCTGAAATGAATCATTTGCTTTGAGGCATGTGCTCTGAAAACAATCTTGTCAAGATGAGCTTTTTGAACATCCAAGTCCACATTTCCTGTTATAATAACCTCCAATCTTCTGGGAAAATGTTCCACTAGATTTTGTGGAGATTTGTGAAGGTTTAATTAACCATGAGGATGTTAGTAAACTAAGGTACTGATGTAGGTGAGGTGAGGAGACCTGGGGTGCAGACAGCGTTCAGATCTTCCACTCCAACCCATGGAAAGCATATCGTCATGGAGCTGGCTTTGTGCACAGGAGGCAGGAACAGGTCTGGGCCTCCTAGTTCATGTGAACGAAACACTTCCTGCTAAAGACATCCTATACAACTGTTGCGCAACCAAGTTTGTGCTGAGACTTGGGGAGGAACCTCATGATGGCTGCAAAATGAGTTTCCATCAATTTAAGAATGCATGGAGGATCAAATGAGGCAACTTCCTGTCCTGTGTGAATGAACTCAAATATACAGTTGTAACTTTTGGAAGTTTTTCAGACAGGCATTAAAAGTTTTAAAGCATTTAAAAAAATAATACTAATCTTTTTTAAATGAAAAATGAAAAATTCATTCTACAGGTGTTTAATAGGGGTGGAGCTCTTTAGCAGAAGATCTTCCGCTCCCTGTTTTGTGCACAGGGGCAGGAACAGCTGTGGGTCTCCTAGTTCAAGTAAAGGGAAAATTTCAAGCTGAAGACCCCCTAATGAGCTGAGCTGCCAGCACAACAGATTAATCCCTAACTTTGTGCCTTCAACTCTTGCGCTAACAAATCACATACGACTTGGGAAAAAAGACGTTTTGTCCATAAAAGAAAGAAGGCAAGAACTTTTTTTTTTTTTTTCCCCTCATGATATTTAAGAGATCAAACAATGCAACTTCCTGTCCTGGTGTGAATGAACTCAAAATATACAATTGTAACCTCTGTAAGTGTTTACAGAGAAGGGCTAGAAGTTTTTTGTATGTATTTGAATGATCATACTGTATTTTAAACTGAAGTCTGTGTGTGTTGGCAATTTGGATATGTTTTATTAAGGTTCTAATAACGTTTTGGAACATTGCTAATCTATTTACGCGCTTGAAAGGACATACATTATCATGTTGTCTTTCCCAACATCGGGTCCTCTTCATTTCTCCAAACGGACTTGTTTTTGACGGTGAGGATTATTGCGCTGGTTGAACTTTGGGACTGTAACCTCTCTGCCTGTGACAAGTCATCATTTCCTGTTGAAGCCGAGTCGCTGGATTGCGCTCAGGATTCATGTGTTTCCAATGAGCTGAGCTGCCAGCACAACAGATTAATCCCTAACTTTGTGCTGTAGAAGCACAAAGCTGTAAAAATCTGCTCGATTGATGTACGAGGTGGTGATACAGTGCTGCACAATTACGTCCCAAAGATATGAAGGAACGTATAGATAATAAAGGGCGAGTGTAATGCAGTGACACCCTCTGTGTCTGGTTTTAAGGGGGTTGAAATAGCTGAAGTCATATTCGATCCAGAAGTAGGTCTGGTCTAGCCCGGGAGATGTTTTTATTTTTGTTTTGTTTTCATTAAATGTCCACTCAACTGCCATGTGCCTGAAAAAGAAAAAAGAGGGCATTCCACAATAAATGCCATAAACAGAGCTTTATTCAATTTCCAAAACTTGTGCAGTTCCTCACTCACCCCTGTAATTTGGGCTCACCGGCTCATAATAACGTTAATAATTAGATGTCATAGGGGTGACGTTTTGGGAACATTTGTATCTAATGGAACTCAATAAGCTAGAAAATTATCTTGTCCAAATCAACGAACTGGGTCCAGCCAGAGTTATAGTTTTGGGTTCTGTTCCATTTCATAAAGATCAGAAAAGAACATCTTCTTCTTCTTCTTTTTTCGGCTGCTCCCATTAGGGGGCGCCACAGCGGATCATCCGACTCCATACCCCCTGTCCTCTACATCTGCCTCTTTCACACCAACTACCTGCATGTCTTCCCTCACCACATCCATAAACCTCCTCCTTGTTCTTTCTCTTTTCCTCCTACCTAGTGTCTCCATCCTCAGCATTCTCCTACTGATATACCCCATGTCCCTCCTCTGCACATGTCCAAACCATCTCAATCTCCCATTACCTTGTCTCCAAAACGTCCTACATATTCATATTTCTAATCCTGTCCATCGTCTTCACTCCCAACGAACATCTCAACATCTTCAGCTCTGCTACCTCCAGCTCCACCTCCTGTCTTTTACTCAATGCCACTGTCTCTAATCCATACAACATCTCAGGTCTCACCACAGTCCTATAAAGTTTCCATTTCATTATTGCAGATACTTTACTATCACAAATCAGGATCAGAAAAGAACATGAACAGGATCAAAAACACGCTTTAAATGTAGAACAGGATGATTTTTGGCTCTGGATAAAAAAAAGAAATGTATTTTGTGCATATTGCAGATATGCACGAGAATTGTGGAGATTCAATCAGCTACAAGGGTGATAGTAAATGAAACTGATGTAGGTGAGGTGAGGAGGCCTGGGGTGCAAAAATTCATGCCAAAGATGGTTCAGTAGGTTTGGAGCTCTAAAGCAGGAGATCTTTCCTTCCAACCCATGTAAGCATATCTTCATGAAGCTGGATTTGTGCACAGGAGCATTGTCCTGTTGGAACATTTTATGGGACTTCTAGTTCAAATAAAGGGATAATTTCATGCCACAGCATCCAGAGGCATCCTATACAATTGTGTGCCTCCACCTTTTCATGGTAACAGTTTGGTAAAGAACCACATATGGCTAAAAAAAGTTAGGTGTCCCAACACTTTTTACATATAGAGTAGATATGGACAATTATTTGTAAAAAAAATTAATTCAATGTATATTTGTATTTAATCATTAAAGATTTGATGTCCATTTTTCTTCCCCAGATATCAGATGAAATCCACTTGGCCAGCAATGTCATTCCAGCAGAGTCCAACACTGAGGAAAACCTGACTCAGCAGTCTGGAGGAAACCTCATCTACTCCATCAATGATCGTCCACCATGGTACCTCTGCCTTCTCCTGGGCTTCCAGGTAAGAAGGCAGAGTCACTTTTGCAGTTAGTACATCATGAGTGGTCAGTATGTGTACATTAGATTCTTTGTTCTTTTCTATTTCTTTTGACTTGATTCAATGATTCTCATTAGATATTAATAACACGATGGATAGCAAACTTGTGGAACTTCTGCTAACTATGGAGAATGTAGAATAGAATAGAATAGAATAGAATAGAAAAGAATAGAATTAGTTGGTGTAACTTTTAAAATATAATAAATCTATCTATCTATCTATCTATCTATCTATCTATCTATCTATCTATCTATCTATCTATCTATCTATCTATTCTATATCTAGTCTGTCCGTTTATTTATTTATTTATTTATTTGGTAGGCACTTTTATTTAAAGCAACTAAAACTGAGCTGAGCACATGAGGGTTTAAGGGCCTTGATCACGGATCCAACAGTGGTATTGTCAAGACCGCTATTATTAAACCCAGAACCAGATCAAGACTAAATTTACCATTTAACTGCTTCAGCTTTGTTTGTGTAATGGGTCCATGATTAGGCTGATTTCTAAAAGGAAATCCTGCAAACATTTTTTTTCTTATAAACGAGCAAGAACAATGCCAAAGACTGAGCCAAATACAAATTCCAATATGTTTGAAACACGTTTCATTCAATACTGAAAAAGTCTCAGGAGTGGATTTGAGTCCTACAGCCCTGAGACCTTGGCACCAACATTACCATGGCATGTTAGATTTCAAAAGATTGTTAAGAGGCACTTTCCTAAATTAAAGACAAGTATTTAAGATGTAATTTACCAGTTTACTCTTTTCTTTTTAAATAACATGTATGTTTACTCTACTCAACAGTGCATCCTTTTCAACTTTACTCAAGTCTGTTTTCACTATTCCTTCACTAAAAACATGCACAGAGCTCCTATCGCTGTTCCTGGAATACCTCACACTTCTATCCCACCTGAAACAAAGAAATCATTCAAAAAGAATGTCTAAATAATTCTGCAACATTTATTAGATTAAAGCCCATTCCTCGTCCTTCAACCTGTCCATCACCACTGCAAACAGGAAAGGGCTCAGAGACGATCCTTGATGCAGTCTAACCTCCACATTGAACCAGTGAAAGTACTGAGCACTTCACTGCTGTCATACTGTCGTCATACATGTCCTGCACCACCCTCACATACTTCTCTGACACACCTGACTTCCTCGTACAATACCACAACTCCTCTCTCCACCCTGTTGTACGCTTTCTCTAAATCAAACACACAATCACACAATCAACTCTTTTTGACCTTCTCTATACTTCTTTATAAACAAAATGCATTACTCAGCAACATATGATTATCGTTATTCACTTAGATTTAAGTTCAGAATAATTGAGGCAAGTTATGATTTATGATAAAGCAGATGTAATCAGCTGTTCCTTTATCAGCTTTTCATTGTGCTCTCTTTTGAAGTTAAGACAAAAAAGAGCTTCTAATATCATAGACAATCTAGAATGCACCAAATCCTGAAGATGTCAGAAAGCTTCAATTATTCAGCATCTTCTGTCTATTCAGATTTGTGATTTGTGGCCCAAAGATAGACATTTCTGTTTTTCAAACCTCTGATCAAAACAGAACGGACAAACAGGAAACAACTGTTGAGCAGAAACACTTAACAGTGTTTCAGAATCCAAATGACTTCATATAAACATTAATTATGTATGAGAGCCACAATATCTTTTTGGAGATGCAGGACTTTGTCATGAATGTGGACTCGACAGCAGTGAATGCGAATGCAGATCTATTTATAAACAGTGCAGACCAAAACACAAATCAAAGGCCTGACCCAGAGATGTCAGGCAAAACGTGCAATCTCAGAGCAAGACTATGGAACCAACAGCAAAACAGGAATACAAAATATCCTGGTACAACAAGAGAGGGTGGGGCGATTGAGAAATGTATTTCTGTGGCATTTGGGTGCTACCATGACAGAACCATCCTGTCCACATGCTGTTCCTAAAAAGCTAAAAGCAGTGCATTGTGGGCAGTCAGAAAAGATGTTTCTGCTTCATGATCAGTGTCTTTAGAGGCCCTAGTTATGATGGTGAAGAATGAGACATAACATCCGAACAATAAAAGCTCCCCCACATCACTGCTGAGTGGTGAAAAGCTCAGGGCAGTACATAAGTGTGATGCGACAAGCACTGCAACACCAGTGGGAAAAGCAAAGATCAACCTGGAGCCAGAGGAGCAAGTGGTATCCTTCACTAAACCAGACTGTGGAGCAACAGCCTCTAAAATGCCAGAAGGGAGATTGACATCCTTTGCGAAGCAAAAGAGAAGAGCAATGTACACCTCAAATCAGTGGCTTTCTTCTCTTGTCTTCAGAGAAGTAATCGCATCGTATTGTCCTGCAAGAAGCAATTATTGACGATCCCTTCATTTTGCGCGAGTCTTTGATGTGACTCACATGGAATAACGCCCATAACTAGGCTGTGAGAAGTAATGGTGTCCTTTATGGTGCACAGGTCTTCTCAGGAGAAAAAGTGTCCAACGCTTGACATTAAGACACTTGTCTTCATCTCTTTTTCCCCACAGCAGGTCGTTTCTGTCTAAGTGGTCTTCCTTGGCAGCAAAACAAATCAGCCGTATCCATGTTTGGAATAAACTTACTGTCACAAATGTGAAGTAGGACGTTAAATCAGGGGGACACCAGTGAGGGACATTCTGGCGCTGATAGGAAATATTGTTTTTATCATGACAGAGTATGTAGATGTATAATTGAGATAATACCTGGAAATATATTAGTGAAAATATGGCTGGCAGCCAAGAGCACTGAGAATCACTGCATGTGTGTGCATGCAGACTTTTCAACAAAGGAAATAAAAAGAAAACCTACTGTATGACAGTTTTTGCAATACATATCACTGTCATATTGTGTTCGATTGAAATCAGAACAAAACAAAAGGTTTAGTGTAATTCGATAACTGACATTTGTGACAACGACACATAGAACTAGCAATCAATTAAACACGAAAGCATTTTTCTTTCCCAGTTTACATGCTTTGGTTTAACCCACAAATGATCAAAACTCACCAGTGGTGCACACTTCACGTTTGATGCTTCAACTGTAAAAAAATTAGCAGGGCATGATATCTAGGTGGGGTATCTAGGTGACGATTGACTAGCAGTTCCATCTGTTGAAAACCTTTGTTTGACCTGTGAATCTTCGTTTCAATAAAACACTCAACACCGTTTGCTATCTCCTTTGGATTCATCATGAAGAATTCAAATCGATTTAAGCCACATTAACATTAACACATAAATACCCATGACCACAACTGCATAAGCTGCAAAAGTCATAAATACGTAGGCATTTATTTCTGTCATCTGCATTTTTATCCAAAACAGCTTACAACTGAGCTAAAGGTTTACACCGTGTCTAACAAGTGATGAACAGTAACATAGTAAATGTAATTTGTTACTGTACTTAAGTAGCTTTTTCATGCATCTTTCACTCAACTACTTTATACAAATTCAGTTGTTTTATTTATGAGGATAAAAACTGGTCAAACACGCAGCAATCCACTAATCAGGGTCGAGTTTGCGCTCTGGTATAAACTTGTTCTGATTGGCGCTTGGTGTATCTACTGATCACCAACATACAGTTCAGCATCAGTTCAACATCAAGCAGAACATTTAGAGAAGAATAAATGATGGAAGACTTGAAGTACAGACTCGAACTTACCACCACACACATGGTTTTATTTGTGTAATTATTTTGAAGTAGTTAAAAAGAAGGTTTTGGGCTTTTTATAGTTATCAATCAGTGTCATCATTATATTAATGAATTGTTGTGCTAAAAATAACATTAAAGTCTTTTGACATTAACTGCTGATTAAGTAAAGAGTCTTGTGATAAATAATAGGAACATTACAGCCGTAATAAATCAGTACTTTGGATACTTAAGTATTTTTGAAAGCAAATACTTTTGTACTTTTACCCAAGTGCAACATTTCTACTATAACTCAAATACATGGTTTGTGTTCACCAATATGTTTAAGAGCCTTGATCAAGGGCCCGACAGTGAAAGTCGGGCTGTTGTCTAGACAACTCTTATCAGTTCCAGTCCTAATGAAAGTGAGACCGGTTTCAGATTGGCACTGAAACCAATTATGTTGTTTGAGACTAAGACTTGGCTTCATTTAGGTATTTAACAAAGGATAATTGCCAAGGGCACTGAACCACCGTGGTGCCTTTCCAGATGCATGTGTATGCATGCTGAGTTTTTTCGACAAAAGTAACAAAAGTGACAAATAAAGTAGGCAGTTCTTGCAATAAATTTGATTGTCATGTTCCATCTTTCTCTGGAAATTCTTCCCTGAGTTCTTACTAAGCTGTTTTACTGGCACAGAAACTCAGACTTCCTAATACTTCCATTACTACTCATCACTTCTCGCACTGCACCACGCTTCCTCTGATCTTCTAGCACTGCTCCACTGTCCCACCATCTCTCAGGGTAATAGGTAGATATACATAAAGACTCTTTACTGTTCTGGCATCAAGTGCTGGACTTCCCCTGAGCTTCCCTTTAGGGGAATGAACTTCCTCTAGACAGCTGAGTCACTGGATATCTGGATAAACAATGGGTGAAGACCAGCCACTTAAAGACCAAGATGATATCTACCAGCCAGTGAGTCAGGCTCTGTTTAGTCTCCAAAATCTTTTCTTTGTGACAAATGAACATTTATTCTGAGGCTCAAAAAGAAAAAAGAAAGAAAGGTGTTGTATTTATGTAACTTTACAGCCACTGAAATTCTTTCTTTGCATATCCCAGTGATGTTGGAAAGCTGGGGTCAGAGCAGAAGGTCATGTGCCATGATACAGCACCCTGAAGCCCTGAGGGTTAAGGGCCTTGCTCAGGGGCCCCAGGAGTGGCAGCTTGGTGATACCAAATTTTGAACTCCCAACCTTCTAATCAGTAACCCAGAACCTTAACCAATGTTCTTCCTCGCTAACAGTTTGTCTTAATAATACCATAGCTCTTGTATTGCACAGACAAGGAACGATCTGTAGACTGTTTTACCGTCATGGAATCCTGTAACAAAAACTCAATACAATATTATTTGACATTAAAAGTAAAATCCATGTTTAGCTTTCAGGTCGCACCAACAATCAAACATTGTGTCACTTTTTAAACGTAAAAGTGTACAGTATTTGACCAAATACATTGTTTAAAATTCCCAACGTTCCTGAACATTCTGTTCCCTGCGGATTCCCTTGAATTTTAATATAATCCACAACTTGCTGTTAGTGAGGATCCAAATGAGAACCCACAAAGTTTCAGAGTTGCAAGTTTCCGAGGCACGAGTTATCGGGGGTTTGACTGTACACCAAGCGCTAATTAAAACAAGTTTAAAACAGAGCGTGCGCTCGACTCTGATTGGTGACTCGCTGTGTGTTTGACCAGTTTTTAATCCTCATAAATAAAAACAAACGACTGATTTCGCAAAATGTAGTTAAGTAAAAATTAAGAAATGTAGTGAAGTTACAGTGAAAATCTTCCCAAATGGCAACACTTCAGTAAAGTACAGATACGTGAAAAAGCTACTTAAGTACAATAACGAATTACATTTACTTCTTCACTGTTCGCCACGGACCCTTAGTGACATTAATGACCTTTAGGACCTGAAGGAGAAACTACACCAGGCGGTTGGAGAATGTAGGGCCAGGAATGTTGCATATTCCTTAAAGAAGATTAAAAATTAGAAAAATAATTGAGTATCCTGGGGGCCGAGCGGTGCACTGGATACTATCCAGTGTGCTTTGTGTTACGGCTTGACAACTGCTTTAGAAATGTAATTTTTCACTTGTCAAATAAAAATCTGTTCTCAGCAGAAATATCTCCTGCCTGCTGGGTGAACAACCTGTACAGCTGCAAACACATTTTCTGGCCTGTGAACCCTACAGTTATTTAGTCAAGTCTATTGCTAATCTATCATTCTGATAAGTGGGCTGTCTGACAGGACCGTTTATGTTCTGACAGCCGGAAATAACAAAACAATTATTAAACCAGTTTGATTTAATTCAAGATGGAAGTGATAATGGGAAATTGAAATAACCTGAATGTGAATAAATAGAGATCCATTTTTATAGCAAAATTAAAAGTCAGGTCAAAAAGGTTACCTAGGTTTAGAATAATTTTTTATTAGTTTGCTGCTTTTCTAGGACACACTCCATGAACTTTTTTCTTTAGGTGTATTTTTAAATGAGGTATGCACAATTTATTGGGGAAGCTCCTTAGGATGTATTTGAAAAGCCTTTATTACTTCTTCGCATTTCCTAGCTTGCTTGGAAGCTGGGGTCAGAGCGAAGACTCAGCCATGGTACGGTACACCTGGAGCAAGGTTAAGGGCCTTGCTCAGGGGCCCAAAAGTGGCAGCTTGGCAACTGTTAAGTTGATTTGTCTGTTTAGTAAAATGTGCCATATTTGTACTCTTAAGACCCCTCAATTCTGCACCACAGGTGTGAAAACATGGCTCGCCGCCACATTTTACTCGTCTCATGTTAAAAATAATATTTGAACAGGCTATAGTGCGAACAATTTTTGCATTTAGGAGCCACAGCAGATTGTATTGCCTGTGTTTTCGCTGTCATGGCTGAAGATAAAATCATCACATATATCTGCTGTGTCTGATGCAAATCTAGGCCTTTAGGCCATGACCACGCTAATAAATTAACGTTTGAAAGCCCATATTTTTTTTCTTTGTTTTCTTTCAACCTTTTAAAAACGCAGACATAAGTTTAGTCATTAGACGTTTCAAAGAGCCGTAAATAAATAAACGTCAGGGGGAAATGACGCAGAATGAAGGGTCCCACAGCGTACAGGAAATTGAGCATCTTCAGACGATTCAGTGTGGATAAGCAACTTTTGGGAATTGATTGAAAAAAATGAATCATGGTCTTAGTCTTTAAGTGGCTACTGGCCAGTTCCTAACATGAACATTTATCACAGGGGATTTTATTTACAGGCAGGACCGTGCACAGACATTTTGAGGGGCAGTGGACAAAATAATACAAATTATCCAGTTGTTGCAAATGTACAATTAAAAGGCAGAACACTGTAATAATTATAGCCTTTATTGAAGATGTTTTGAACCCAGCCATTATGGATGCAAAAGCCAGTGCATTCTTAGTGCCGGTCCCAAGCCCGGGTAAATGGGGAGGGTTGCGTTAGGAAGGGCATCCAGCGTAAAACATGTGCCAAATCAAACATGCGGATCACAAATGAAAATTTCATACCGGATCGGTCGAGGCCCGGGTTAACAACGACCGCCACAGGTATCGTTAGCCGACAGGGTACCGGTGGAAATTGGGCTACTGTTGGCAGAAGGAGGAGAAGGAGAGGAGGACGATGTCTACAGAGACGGCAGGGAAAGGAAAGTGTAGGAGAGTGGAGGTTCGGGTTGGTACTTTAAGAATGCTAGGCCAAGGAGGAGGTTCATGGATGTGGTGAGGGAAGACATGCAGGTAGTTAGTGTGAAAGAGGCAGATGTAGAGGACAGGTGGTATGGATTGAAGATTGAAGATCTTTTGATAGGACACATCGCTGATAATAACGCAAATTATTCACTGTTTTAAATTTTGATATATTTACCTGTTCCTTTTACAACAAAACCTTTTTTATAAGGTATTTATAAGGTATATTTTTCTAAAATACCTTGATGACCTAATTTTTTATCATTCGCAATTACACTTTTTTTTTAAGAGTGTGTGTGTGTGTGTGTGTGTGTGTGTGTGTGTGTGTGTGTGTGTGTGTGTGTAAAAATGGCCAATTTTGTAACTTTGAAATAATTTTGAAATATATGTCGCATATATGTACAAGTATCTGACGTATTTTGGTGATGCTGAGATGTTTATTAAGAGTGATGACGATGACCAGGATTAGAAATGAGTTTATTAGAGGGACAGTGCATGTAGGACGTTTTGGAGACAAGGTGAGGGAGGTGGTTTGGACATGTGCAGAGGAGGAACATGGGGTATATCAGTAGGAGAATGCTGAGGATGGAGACACCAGGAAGGAGGAAAAGAGGAAGACCAAGGAGGAGGTTTATGGATGTGGTGAGGGGAAGACATGCAGGTAGATGGTTTGAAAGAGGTAGATGTAGAGGACAGGGGGGTATGGAGATGGATGATCCGCTGTGGTGCCCCCTAATAGGAGAAGCAGAAAGAAGAAGAAGAAGAAGTATCTAACTTTCTCCTGTGCCCTTGGCCATATACGTGTAATCTAACACAGACTGCAGATTGTCGCATTCATTACAACATGAAATCGTTTGAAATTACAGCGTGTGTTTGTGTAAGACATGCGAGTAAATTATAACCTTTTCGCCAGCTCTCTTTTATCGCTATTGGCAACAGAGGTACAAATGTGCTGTAAGTATCAAACATAAAACTGTCATAATTTTCCAAACTGGAAACGCTTCATACTTCTACGAAACGTTCTTGTAGTGATCCCGTTCTGATGCGTCTACAGAGGGAACACAACTGAGTGAGGCAATGCCATATTCATTGCTTTAAATATGCATTTAAACTTCAAAGTATTCTTATTTTTTTATAAAATTATTTCTAAACATTTGCACTTGAACTGATGTTCTCAGTTGCTGTTAACATCAATGCCTGCATTACTCTTATTAACATCTGTGTCATCCTGGATATGATTTCTACTATTTAAATGGCATCTTATCCCTCATGACCAAAGCCAGGATACAATTCCTGGTCAGAATGAATTATTAAATGAATAAATAATAACTGGCAGTGTGAGAACTGAAGAACAAGTAAAGCATAAAAAACATTTATCCATGCATTTTGGACCCTTAATTTCATTCCTGTTACTAAATTACTTTTAATGTCCTCCAAATCACCTAATTGTTCTGTCATTTAGTCTCCATGCTGTAAACACAAAGAAGATAACAACAGCGTATAATTGTTTCCAACTGAACATTGCATTGGTGCATAAAACATTTATGTCGCTTCAACTGCTAAGTAAACTTGAAAAAAAAATCCCCAGGATGTTTTCAGGGTGAAAAAACAAAACTAAATAAACAGTGGATGATATTAAGCCTAGGCTGCACAAGTAGAAGAGATGAGGCTTGAAAATGATCTGGTCTAAAGCAACTGAAATTGTTGTAAGAAATCTTTAAATGATGCAGGAATATTATACATATTATGTAGAATCAGACCTCAACAACTTTTATCCAGTTACAAAATTCAACCAGGATGGAAATTTTCCCATGTTACAGAGAATCCCTGGATTGGTGGGGACATGGTCAGAATGGTGATGGTGTCCAAGTTCACCGAGCATCATCAAGTGCTGTATGGGTGCATCTCACACCTCTTTTACTTGTTTAATCCTTGCTGCTGTTCACTGTGTCATCACAGGTGTCATTACTTATCAATCATTTCTTTTCTCAGCTCCACCCTTTCCCACCAAACTCATTTTACCCAACTCATGTCCCCACATCAACAGAGTTTCTGCCTTTTTTGCACATTTTTGTTTATTTTGGATTGCTGCTATCTGCTCGTTTTTTTGCTACTGTTCACTTCATCTCGTTACAACAGGTTCACTTGCGGAGCTGTTTTGTGTTTTGTGTGTTGTCTTGCACTATCTTGGGTTGTCTTTGCACTGTTTGTACATCAGTATGTGGCGAGGACACTTACTAGGCATTGGCCCTGTGTTTTCTGTTCTGTGATTGTTGTTTATTGTTGTTTTATGTAGCATCAGGGTTCTGGAGAACCGTTGTTGCATTTCACTGTGTACTGCGTCACCTTTATATGTTTGAAATGACACTAAAAACTTCCTGACTTGACTTGACTTGACTTTCTCTGAAAAAGTGGGACAATTGCAGTCCTAAATGGCATTGAAAATGTATGACATTGAGTTGAGTTTGTATTAAATATATAATATTCAAGATTCTGCACTAGTTTGAGACACCTCTTTACCCTACGTGAATAAGGACAATTTTAACTGCTTTGTGCAAAAGGTCACTTTTTTGCATTTTTTGCAACCAAGCCTTAATGCCATATCAAATGTATTACATTTTTTTTCTAGACGTCTTTTTCCTAGAAACAACATGTTTATTTAGCAATAAAAAAAGATTGTTTTATGCTACAAATGCTTAGGTGCAAACAATTATGTGCTGTGTTTATATCCTTCGCATTTACAATGTTCACATATGTGTCTTGGCTGAACTGAGGTCTTAGCATGGAGCCTAAAACCAGAATTTGCTGAATTGAAAGGCACGGCTCCAAAAGCAACAACCTCGTCATTAATCAGGCTGAAGGATTTAAACTAAAGTCTTTAAAACGTTGGGAGAACTTATGTAAATAATTTGAATGTGGTTTGAAATATACAGTATTTATTCACTCGTTAATTCATTTACAGGAAACGGCGTATCATGGTTAGGATCATGGTGGATCCAAAGCTTATCCTTGGAATGCTTAGTGTAAGGAAAGAATACACCGTGGATCAGATGCTGGTCGATCAGTTGTGATCTGAATATTGAATGTTAATTAAACATTTTACAGACATTTTAGAAATCATATCCAGATTGCCAGAGATGTTTGTCAATTCAATTACATTTATTTGTATTTGTAGAGCGCTACTAACAATGGAAATTGTCTCAAAGCAACTTTACAAAGATAAAGTGGTAATAATGAATGTATGAGTTTGTTCTTTATACTTGTAAGTTTTACCCTAATGAGTGAGTCAGTCCTGTCCCCTGGTGGTCTAGTGGTTAGTATGTGGCGCTCTCACCGCCCGGGTTCGATCCCCAGTAAGGGGAACCAACTCCAGCTATTAGGGTTGCTCAAGCCTTAGTGCCGGTCCCAAGCCCGGATAAATGTGGAGGGTTGCGTTAGGAAGGGGCATCCAACGTAAAATCATGTGTCACATCAAACATGCGGATGGTCCACTGTATCGACCCCTAATGGGAGGAGCCGAAAGATAAAGTGAGTCAGTCCTGACTGTGGTAAAAAAATCTCTGAGATAAAATAGGAAGGAAACCTTAAGAGAAACCAGACTCAAGAGCGAACCCATTCTCATCCTCATCACCGAATATCCATTCAGTACAGTTGATTGTTGTTGAGGTCTGCAGTGACGGGTGATTATATGCAACTTGTGGCACTGAGCCATTGTAGAGCTGTTCACATTGACGACACTCCAAATCCATACTCTACGCTCCTGTGTTGCTCAGTAACGTCATGGATTTGCAGGGATTGATTTAAAACCCTCCCCGGCTGCAATCAAAGAGAAGCCCATTTCCAGAGGCAGGGCACTGGGATGAAACTGGCAGATCCAAGTAGTGTAGGCACTGAAGTCAGTGTCATCTAAAAAAAAAAAAAAAAAAAAAGACCAGGTTCAACATTTGAGAATGGTATCTGGCATAAAAGTGGAAAGATAGCTGAAAAAAAAGGATTGAGATGCATTAATAATTTGGGAGGAGAACATTTTCCAAAATAGATGCTGCACCTGATAAAGCTCAAGCTCCAGATGTTGTCTGGTAGAACACATGGTGAGCAAACCAGTGCTTAAGGATCAGCAAATATGTGCAGGTGACACAACTTGAATTTGAAGGGAGGCAGATTTAGTAATAATAATAATAATAATAGTAATAATAAAATAATAGAGAAATAAAGAGAAATCAATAAAAGATCAAGTGCTTCATGCTGGTCAGGGTTGCATTGTTTCCGGAGTGTGTTTCAGAAACACCCTGCTTTGAGCCAATAATAAACCCTGGATGCAATGCCACTTCATTCACAACTAATGCCAGACATATTGGCTTATTGTCTTGCCCTGGGAACTTGTTCTTGAGACGTGAAAACCAGGAGGAAATCAATGCATTCCCTTATAGCTTTAAAAAATAAAACAAATGATGTTTTATGATGTCTACAGCACGTAGGCACCGTCGCTATTAGCGATCAGAGAGGGGCGTTAATATGTTAGAAATTTACTCTCGTGTTTAACATACACACACTTTCTCTTATGTCAACACTGCCATTTAAAATAATTTCATGTTGTCATGCATGCAACAATCTTTATTCTTGGTTAGATATGTAATTACGCATGTATAGCTGAGGGCACAGGAGCGAGTTCGACAGTAAAAATTGAGACCTACAACATACAATTCTACAGTTAAATGAACGGAAGAACACCTTGTATTTGACTGAATATAGATAAGACCATAGAGGATCTGTTTTTAAGTGCGATATCAACTTTCTCATTAATAACCATATTTCCTAAATTATCAGTAAAGCAACGGTCTTGCCGGAACCTGCCATCTGCTTGTGTGTCAACTACAAACAAATTGTCTTCTATGGAATCCCTCTTATGCTTGCCCTGACAAGAGCTTTAAAGCTGTCTGTTTTTTGTGACTCCAACTGGTGTCATATTTAAGAAATCAGTTATTCTTGCCACTTTGTTAAACAGTTTTTTGAAAGCGAGCTCTCGTTGCTTTAGTACTTTGCAGACTTCGTTACACAATTGACAACAGATTCTATGCCGGATACAGTTTTTTGTTATGCTCTTAAGGAAGTTCCTCGGGCACTCCAAGTCTCCATTCATAGCAGACACAATGACAAGTCCTAGCACAGCTTTGTCTTTTTGAAACTGATCTTTTAAACCAGTAGCTGTTAAAGCACTATACTACTGGTTTGTAGAACATCTGTTGGACTCTCGAGAGATCTTAGAACATAGCTATATTGTTGTGTGACTGTTCCTAATTGGTCCACACATTCATCTTGACACTAGTGAGAGTTTAGTCTTTCTGCATTTACATTTATTGGATTTGGCAGATGCCTTTATCCAGAGCAACTTACATTTATCTTATTCATACAACTGAGCAGTTATGGAGTTGAGGGCCATGCTCAGGGGCCAGCTTGGTGTGGCTTGGATTCAAACTCATGACCAAACTCATTTACCCATTAGGCTACCACCTCCTCTTTCTCAGTGATCAGTTGGGTAAAATGGGCAACAATCCTGTACAGTTGTATGCCTCCAGCTTTGTGGTAACTGTTTGGTGAAGAACCACATATGGCAGGAAAGGTATTTTGGCAATATAGTGTATTTAAGAATTAAAGAACATCTGCTGCAGTTTTCCAGTGTTAAAGAATTAGACCAAGTGACATGGATGTGATTGGTCTCTGCAGATACTCTACTTTTGTCCAACACAGCTCAATGATTGGTTATCTCTCTGTGATTAGATGGCTTTATTCACCCCAGAGGGAAATTCATTATTTTCATGTGGCTCTTCATACCCCTGCTTGTCCAGTATGGATGGCATCTCATCAACAGCAACTATTTCCCACCAAGTTTGAACTTGATACTGTATATACCAGGAGATGCATCCTCGTGTTATGATCTTCAGGATCCCTCCAACTGTTAGTGTGCAGTTACATTTACGACATTGAGCAGACGCCCTTATCCAGAGAGACATACAAAAGTGCTTTAAGTCTCTATCAATTAATAAATGATTACTGGTTTGCTGGATTACAAACTTAAGATACCGTCAGACTACAACCCTGTTGAGAGGATTTCTTTACAAATAAATATAAACAAGGACAAAGCAAACTGGGTGGGACCAGTTGACCAGTGGTAGCTGATCTCAAGTAGCATGGTGCAAAGAGTGATTAGGTCTTTGAGGTAAGAGGTTGGTGGCCCATTTTTGGATTTGTAGGTAGGCATCGGTGTTTTTAATCTGATGCATGCAGCTACCGGAAGCCAGTGGAGAGAGCGCAGCCATGGGGTGTGGTGGGGTGGCTGAACTTGGGCAGGTGTATGCAACCCTGGGGAAGTTGTGCACAAAAGAATCACATTGTGCCCATTATATTGCATAGTTCTCATCTACAATATCAGAAAACAATATCAGCCTCTCCACCATCACCCACTTGTTCAGTTCTTAATACTTAGACTTGAGAAATGCAACTTGTCCATTTGTTTTCCATTTATATGTCATCAGACCCTTGCAAATGATCCAGAATGCAACTTGTGGGAGATGGTAGCTTAGGTTAAGGTGGTTCACTTTGGATCAGAATGTCACAAGATCGAATGGGTCCTGTTAGGTCTTTCAGCAAGGCCTCTTAACAATCACCTGCTCAGTTGTAAGTCACTCTGGATGCCATAAATGCAAATGTTGTTTTCAAGTTAAACAAGTTCTCCCAGATTGTCCCATTGCTGCATTCCCTCCCACTGGCTTCCTAAAGCTGGCCGCATCAGATTTAAAACAATGAAGCTTGCCAAAAGCTGACAGAAATGGACTGACCCCCCAGGGCAGTGGTAGCTTAGTGGATAGTGGTTAGTGGTTGAGATGTTGGGCTACTGATTAGAAGGTCATGAGTTAAAACCAGAGCACTGCCAAGTCTTCACCATCCAACCCTGCTCAGATGCTAACATGAGATAAATGTCTGGCAAATACCTTAAATGTAAATAAATGTAGATTTCCTTGCAGCACAATTTTGGCTCAAACCACATGTTGTGTGTATGAAAGGTTTTTACCCCTGAATTATTTTCTTTTTTTTGAAATCATGAAGGCCTACTTTTCTCTCATATCCAAACAATGACAAAATGCTGTACAACAATAGAATGAAGTGATGCAGGTTTTATTTGTAAAGTCATCAAGTATTGTGTTCGATTTATCGTCAGCTAAAATGGACTTCTTTTCAAAATATTGGATTCCCCTGTGTCAAGCCTAAGCACTATATTACCCAACAGCCACTGCACTTCCTTGTTTGTCACATGTCACCCTGATTATAACTGGTGTATAGACCCTTCTGCATTCATTGTCTCACATTTGTCTTCCATGCTTGTTATTATGGGCCTCAGGTTTTGTTGATTTTGTAATTCTTGATCAGAGACCTGTTCTTACTCAATTAGCTTGATTAAATTTTTACTATTTGACATGTTTCAGGAGTTTATCTTGAAGTTGTTATAGAAACAGGTCAGTAAGATCAAGCCTGCTCAGGAGCAAGGTTAGTTTACCTAGCAGGATTAGATCATGGTTCTATAAACGGAGGTGATACAGGAAGTCTGTTGTTGCCATTCCTCTTTCCATTTTTATGCAGGTGACCTGATGTGGAAGTAACAGGAATAATATGGAGAGTTTCCCAAATTCAGTGTGTAATGTGGGATAGATGGGATCCTTCAGCACAGCATGATAGTGTACTTTTGGATCGTTTTTTAATCTTCCTTAGAACAATTATCCATTGTTAAAGCTGCAAACAAAAAGTATTAATTAAAATTAAGTTGAATTACTTTTTTGGGTTTTAGTTTTTGGGGGTCCTGTGGCAGCTTGGACATGGCTCTATAACAAAGATGTAAAATTTATATCATCTTTCTGCCAGTCCTATCTCCATGTTCTGCAGATTTCAAGGTTCTCCCTGGTCGTTTAACAAGGTCTTTTTTAAATCCCTATTACCTTTGAATAATGTTTGCTCCAAAGTGGTAAAAAATATTATAGTAAAGTATTCAGATCCACTTCACTGTGTTCAGAGTTCTGTAATGTTATGATTTTTCCCCCGTTTATCTTCACTCAGTGCCCCACAATGACAAAAAGAAAACAGAATTCTTCAATATCTTATGTACATAAATATTCCGACTATTTACTCAGTACTTAGTTAAAGCAGCTTTGGCAGCAATTACAGCCTCAAGTCCTTTTGGGTTTGATGCAACCAGCTTTTCACACCTGGATTGGGGATTTTCTGCCATTCTTCAGAGCAATCCTCTCAAGCTGGGGCAGGTTTAAGGGGGAGTTTTGGTGAAGAGCCATTTTTAGGTCTCTCTGGAGATGATCAGTAGGCTTTAAAACATTCAAAGAGTCATCCCTAAGCCACTCCTGTGTTGTCTTTGCTGTGTGTTTAGGGTCATTGTTATGTAGGTAAACCTGTGGCCCAAACTGAAGTCTTGAGTACTGTGTGAGTAATCTTCCAAGTCCCTACTGCAAAAATACACCTCCACAGCATGATGTTGCCACCACCATGTTTCACTGATGAGAATGTTGGCTGGTGATGAGCAGGGCTTCAGCTATTCCAGAACTCAAGTTTTGAACTGAGGCCTAACATTTAAATCTTGGTTTCATCAAACCAAAGAATCTTATTCCACACAGTCTGAGAGTCCTTCAGGTGCCTTTTGGCAAACTTCAAACAGACTTCCATGGGATTTTTCACTGAGGAGAATCTTCCGTCTAGCCACTCTACCATAAAGAAAAGGTTGTAACTTAGTGGTTTAGGCATTGGGCTCTGGATCGGAATTTCATAGGTTCAAATCCCAGCACCTATAAATTGCTAATGCTGGGCCCTTCAGCAGGGCCCTTAATCCTCAACTGCTCAGTTGTCAGTCGCTCTGGATAAGGGTGTCTGCTAAATGTCATAAATGTAAATGTAAAGCCCACATCGTTAAAGGGCTTCGGCTTCAGTGATGATTGTCCTTCTGGAACTTCTATCTCCACACAGGATATGCAGAACTCAGTCTGAGCGACTATCAGGTTCTTGGGCACCGCTCTCACTAAGGCCCTTCTCCCCTGATTGCTCAGTTTGGTCAGACGATCAGCCCTTGAAAGAGTCTTGGTTGTGCCATGCTTCTTCCATTTGAGAATTATGAAGGCCACTGTGCTCTGTGTAGCCTTCCCCAGATCTAGGTCTTGCAGCAATCCTGCCTCTGAGCTCTGCAGGCAGTTCATTTGACCTCATTACTTATCTGCATCGTCAGCTGCGAGAAATTTTATATAGAGGTTGCTGCCTTTCCAATTCATGCCTAATCAATAGACTTTTCCTAGATAGACTGCAGTCAAGGTGTAGAAACATCTCAGCAACAAACAAGAGAAGTGGGAGGAAACTGAGCTTTTTTTAAAAGATGTTGCAAAGGGTCTAATTATTTATGCATGTGACATTTCAGGTTCTTCGTTTTTTTTGTTTAAGAAATTTACAGAAATTTCTAGAATTCTGTTTTTACGTTGTCACTATGGGGAACTGAGTGTACAGTGCATCTGGAAAGTTTTCGCATCGCTTCACTTTTTCCACATTTTGTTATGTTACAGCTACATTCCAAAATGTATTAAATTCATTATTTTCCTCAAAATGCTACAAACAAAACCCCATAATGACAACATGAAAGAAGTTTGTTTAAAATCTTTGTAAATGTATTAAAAAAATTTAAAATAAATCACGTAAATAAATATTCACATCCGTTGCCATGACACTCAAAATTGAGCTCAGGTGCATCCTGTTTCCACTGATCATCCTTGAGATGTTTCTACAACTAGAATGGGGTCCACCTGTGGTGAACTGATTGGACATGATTTGGAAAGGCACACGTGTCTATATAAGGTCCCAAAGTTAACATACTTTCAAGTATTAATTTCTGGTGTTTTCCTCACAAAGGCACATGATGGTCATCTCTCAATAATCCATACGACACTAAGTTTGTATTATTTTTCCTTTTTGTTTTGAAACGACCTTTTAAAGTTAGCGGTCATAATCAAGAGCTTGTTGCGACACAGGAAACACAAACACACATAAAAAGAAAGAATCCAGTGCAGGAAAACTCGAAATAAAATGATTTTAAGTCAATATTGTATTATAAAACAAATCCCATTTTGACTTTGTTAAATTTTTTGTGAATTTTGGCTACAATAGCGTTAGCATCATGTGATTAGCCGAGTTAGCTAGCTAGTCACGAGTTTGGTTTTATGAATCTTGACAGATTACGGTGGTTAGCTTTAATTGATTTTGATTTTGATTTGTGGTTTAAATACCATTAGGAGCAACTTCCTGAGCATGATCTGTAGATATTTGTAGTTCCTCATTGTTACTTTTGGCTACATTTAAACTGAAATCTAAATGGGTTTGTGTGTGTTTACTATGTAAAAGGAAAAAACGAGTTTAAAGCTCTGATTTCTAAAGAAAGGGTGATTAAAACAGACTTCGGCTGGCTTTCAAAAGTGGAAGATGTTTTCTGAGAAATCACAGGACGGTGCTGTTCCATCAGCACCACTTAGATATTGCTGAAGCCAAAGTAGATATAATGATGCTGTTTCCAAAAAAAAAAATTAATCGGCCAATAAAATCTACGCAAAAGGCTGGTCTATAGAGTGCAGAACAAATATTTAAGCCCATGGATTAATAATTCAATTAATTAAGGTTTCTGTTTATTTAAAATTGTATCTTAAATGTTTGTTTTTTTCCAGACAGGAAAATTTTGCTTTTTTTTAATTATTATTAAATTATGAGTTTTTTTCAAAACTGATGTTCATACATTCATACATATGAACAAAAGTTTGTAGGCCATACGATTCTTTTTGAACATCCCATTCCACCTTTAGGGCTAATTTGCTGTTCTAATGAGCTCCACTCTTCTGGGAAGATGTTCCACTGGATTTTGTGGAGATTTGTGCTCATTCAGGTAGTGATGTAGGTGAGAAGTTGAGGAGGTCTCGGGTGCAGTCAGTGTTCACATTCATCACAAAGGTGTTCAATAGGTTTGGAGCTCTATAGAAGGAGATCTTCCACTCCAACCTGTGTAAAGCAGATCGTCATGGAGCTTCCTTTGTGCACAGGAGCATTGTCATGCTGGAACAGGCTTTGGTTCTCCAAGTTGAAGTGCATCTAAAGACGTATTATGCAATTGTGTGCCTTCATGTTTGTGGTAACAGTTTGGAGAAGAAGCACACATGGCTGGAAAAGTCCTAATACTTTCTTTTAATCTGACCAAAATAAATCAAGAGAACTCAGTGTTCCTTTGTTTTGTTTTGTTTTGATCCCAAATCTTCCATGGGGTTTTTCGATTCTGATTTATATTTTTTATTTTGTACAAAATTTAATCTTGCTTTTTATTTATTTATTTTTTATTTTTTTATTCATAAATGTTCACATCATTCACTTTTATTGAACTGTTATGTGAAGTAAATGTAAAAACAAAGTGAACATCAAAGGCAGAAATAAATGGATGGAGGGAAAGACGACTGGAATGAAGTCTGGTGCAGAAGCGTGAGACACTTTACGGCTTGAGTCAAATCACTGCTGCTGTCGGAGTGTTTCATTTACACTCCGGTTTTCTGCTCCATAAAAACAGCTATTCTGAAAATATCAACAAAAAAGAATTGTGTTGAAAAAAGTGGTAAAACATCAACAAAGGGCGTGTGCATTAAGCAGGACTTGTCTTCTTCTCTTCCTTCTTCTTCTTCTCTTCTCTTCTCTTCTCTTCTCTTCACCAACAGTTCTGTTTTGCTGGGTTGAGTTTTTGTTGAAGATCACTCATCCATGAAGAAATGTCCGCCAAGCATGCCGAGATCCGAGCGGAAGCTGTGGTATCTGAGAGAAAGAAAAGATGAACTGAGTGTCATCAGCATTCTCTTTTCTTTTCTTTTCTTTGCTTTTCTTTTCCTCTCTCTTCTTTTCTTCTCTTCTTCTCTTCATTGGTCTCCTCTTATAATATATTCTCATCAAAATTGTTACTCTTCTCTTCTCTTCTCTTCTCTTCTTAATTTATTTCCTTTTAAAATCTCTTTTTTTCTTTTCTTCTCTTCCCTTCTCTTTATATTCTTCTTCTTTCAATTCTTCTTCTTCTTCTTTTCTTTATATTCTTCTTCTTTCAATTCTTCTTCTCCTTCATTTTTTATATTCTTCTTATTTATTCTCTTTTTTTTTATCATCTTCTTTTTCTTCTTTGTTTCTTCTTCTTCTCATCTTGTCTGGATGCAGTGTCACCCAGATGTGAGAATTCAGCCCAGATGTTATTGATATGGAGTGTTTTATAAAGGAATATAACCTGAACAGCGGTAAAAAAAAAAAAAAAAAAATGAAGATGAACACAGTTAGATGCTTTTAAAAGCTTTCAGAAGGTTCTTAGTAATAAATTGTTACATTTGTTCTACATTATTGAAGCTTTTTGTATGCTAATTAAATATCTGGTTACACTCATGCTAATAAAACACAGACGAAGTTTGTTCCAGAACATTCTTAACATGGGTTCTAAAAGCTTTCAGAAGGTTCTTGGTAATAAATTGTTACATTTGTTCTACATTATTGAAGCTTTTTGTATGCTAATTAAATATCTGGTTACACTCATGCTAATAAAACACAGACGAAGTTTGTTCCAGAACATTCTTAACATGGGTTCTCTGGCAGAGATCCTTCATGGCTCTGCTAAGATGTTCAACTCGGATCATTTGTTTTGGTTTAAGTTTTGGTTTAGAGCGCAAAGTCAGTGCAAATCTAAGCACATGAATTACTTAAAGCGAAGTCGTTTTAGCAAAACATTATTGACTCTTCGTTGTAGAGGAGATGTCTTCTGCCCAGATGAATGTTTGTCTGAAGGCTACCAGGGAAACACAATATTAGTTCATGGCTGAAATTAAACATCTGTTTAAAGTATGCTAGCTCAGAGAGCACATTTCACCCTATTACCCCATTCCCCCCCCCACAACACACACACACACACACACACACACACACACACACACACACACACACACTTACTACCCCCCTGCCTTTGGATCGAACCACTATTTGCTTTTTTTGCTCATAAACTGGAATCCATCATTTCACCATGTTTTTACCCACCGGAACTGTCAAACTGGAACTCAGCAAAAATTAATAATAATAATAATAATAATAATATTAATAATAACAATAATAATAATAATAAAGGAACTAAAGAACATAAGAATGAGAACAAATCTGAAAAAACACTTCTGCTGCGTGTAATGAAAAAATATCTCAAGGAGATGATGGTGTTTTAACGACCAATACTGATTTTATAATAGAAAAAAAAAAAAATAATTTAAATTGCAAATGGAATTTAAAATTTTTCTTTTAAATGTTTAGAAATAAAAAGAAATAAATGATGATTCTTTTATCTTATTGTGATGTTTGTGTGAAAGCTGTGATTTTCTGTAAGAAATGTAATGTATCATTTCCTTTCATTTTCTTTTCTATAATGTCGTTTCTACACTCTGTAGTTTTGTGCAACCTCTGCCTCATCGACCTCTTCTTTTTTCTTCCTCTTCTTCAGCCTTTTCTACTTCTTCTTCTTCTTTCTTATCATCCTCTTTTTTCTTTAGTCTCCTGTTATTTTTTTATTCTTCTGTACCACTACTTCTTCCTCTTCTACATCTCCTTTTCCTTCATCCTTTATACGTTTGTTTTTCTTTTTATTGATCCTCATTTTCTTTTTCATCTTTCTTTTCTTATGTTTTTCCTCCCTCCCCTCCATTGCCTTCTCCTCCTCCTATTCTTCTTCTTTCTCAATGTCATTTTCTTCCTTTCTTTCTTAGTCATCCTCCTCTTCTTTTTTTACTTCAAATTATTTTCCTTTTTTCATTATGCTCTTCTTCTTCTTCTTCTTCATCTTTTTTTTCTTTACAATCATCCTCCTCTTCATTCTTTTCTTTTTTCTCTTTTTATTCTTTTTCTTCTACTTCTTCATTTGTATTCTCCTTTTCCTCTTCTTCCTCCTCCTTTCTTTTTTATTCCTTTTTCACTTCTCCTCTTTTTTGTTTGTTTGTAAAGGGTATACGTTTAAATCCCAGCACCACCGAGTTGCCACGGCTGGGCCCCTGAGCATGGCCCTTAACCTCTTTACTTCTCAGTGTTTAAATGAGATCTGTGTTGCTCTGGATAGGTTGCTATGAATGTAAATGGACCAAGAAGAGTCCATCACGTTCCCCAGGTTTGACTTGCATGATCTATCTTAATCCGCCAAACAATCAGATCATATCTTAAGTGGTGTTGCCATGGTAACACATTTTAAGACCATGTCAATCAGAGCATCAAAAAAAAAATGGAAGTAAAGCGTCATTCCAGTAGAAGTCATGTGACTCCAAGTGATGCGGCTTGATTTTCACTTTCACACATGCTCTTCTCCATCTTTATTTCCTGATTCTGAGGGAAACAGACCCCCGAGCCAGAACTTCACGAAGCTCAGCTCGGCCTGTACTGAGAGAGGAACACATGAGAGATCTGCTCCTACATGTGAAGTGTGAGAAGGTTGTGTTAGGCAGGATGAGAGAGGTCATACTCCTCGACTAAAAGGTGTACAGGGAGATTACGAATAAAAGGGTGTGGGAATTTGATGTCAGTGAGAAATTCCTCAGAGCCTCGTATTAGCCACTTCGATTTCAGACATAAAATAGAGAGAAATAGTGTATCACCTCTTCAAGAACTCTTCTAGAGCCAAGCCTGAAGGTTTTTATTCAACAAATGTCTGCATGAGCTGATTAGTGTTTCCCCTGTCTTCTATTTAAGCATTACATACTGGCTTTCGGTGGGATCCTGGCCATCCCTTTAATCCTCGCAGAGCCGTTGTGCATTAAGGACAACAACGCGGCCAAGAGCCAGCTGGTCTCCACCATTTTCTTCGTATCAGGAATTTGCACCATGCTTCAGACCACCATTGGGACCAGGTTGCTCATTTACTTCCACATGCTTCCCATGATCTCCTCGGTATTTAATGTACACAAGGTATATTATACACAAATTCTAAATCATCATGTTTGTCTAGATTGCCGATCTTACAAGGAGGAACGTTCACTTTCGTCACACCAACGCTGGCTATCCTGGCACTGCCCAAGTGGAAATGCCCGAAGGGGAGCGTGACCCCTGACTTCAATACCACAGTGGCGTCTGTTTCCCATACAGACCCTGAGGAAGTGTGGAAAATGCGCATACGAGAGGTACACATGCGGCATGCTTTCAACCCAGGAGTCCAAAAAAAGTTGTTTTTTGTTTTTTGATTACTTGCATCATGGTGGCGTGTTAACAACTTTGTTTACATGCTCCTATTTTCTATACAGAGATACGATCTAACCTGGTGATTCATATCGTGGTTTTTCTCCGGAACAGAAAAATATTTGCGGATATTTTCCACCCATGCAAAAACATGTGGGTGGAAATTTGCATTTACACCAAATAAATAATTAATTAAGCATGTAATTAAACAGATGTCATTAAAAAAAATAATAAATTGAATGAGTGAATGAGTAATTTATTCAATAAATACAGTAACGATTTTTATGTTAATAAATACCTGTAATAAATATTTACACGGTGATATGTGAATAACCAAAGAAGGTTAGAAAGTGAGTTTTCTATTTTAGTGAGTACTGAAGTGGTTCTTTAACACATCTATCAAAATTTCTAAATATTCATATATTTTTTGTAATAGAAACCAATGGTTAATGACTAATAGTAAGACAATGATATTGAGAAACAGGGCTCGCTAACAGTCACAAAAAAAACCTTTGCCTTGTACTTGCTCCACTAGGGGGCGGTGTAACATCCTCACTTCCCCCTCTCTAGGGCCCCTGTTTGTCTCATTCGAAATGACTTACAGGTGAAGAGCTGATAGTGACAGTAACTTTCCACCAGTAAACAAGAAACAAGTGGAAGCTGTTTGTAGGAAGAACAGAGGGAACCACAAATAACGTACGGTTTCGAGTTAAGTGCTAGAATACCGCACACATCGCAGTCACAATGCAGGAGAGGTACAAAGGATGCGACTTTGGAATAATACTACAGGTGGAACTACAAATTTACCCCAAAGGCACTCTCATGGCATGAGGGGACACACCCAATGAGACCTACACACACCCATTCAGAGTGAGAGAGAGCTGAGGAATTCTTTGTGAGATCAGTAAACCATGCAACAGAAATGAAATATACATATGTTTAGTTGGTTTAGAATCCATACTGAGAGGAAACTTTCTCTTGAGCTACCTCACAATTTCAACCAAGCTTTTGGCTTGTAATATAAACCAAACTACACTGAGATTGAGAACCTTCCATCATTGGTGTAAGAAGAAGTGCTTGTGTTTAATTAATGCTCCTTTCCCAGATCCAGGGAGCCATCCTGGTGGCATCGCTTCTTCAGGTTGTGCTCGGACTCTCAGGGCTGGTGGGATTTGTGTTGAAGTTCATCGGACCGCTGTCTATCGCTCCAACCATTAATCTGATTGGTCTGTCGCTCTTCATCCAAGCTGGGAAGAAGTCAGGATCACACTGGGGCATTTCAGCTATGTGAGTCAGCTTGTAGTGTGAGACACTAGGTAAGGTCAGGGCAGGAGGTTTGAGGAAGAAGTTTACTCAAAAGAAGTGAATGCAGTACTGTATACTCTTCAAGAAAGTAACCATGGCCATTTAAAACAGAAATTAGTGACATTTAGATCAATCTGAGGCAGATATTCAAGACAAAGAAAATCAAATTGAGGCAGAAATCTGAGCAAGAATCGAAATCTAGCTAAGGCAGAAGGTTTAAACAATGATTAACTCAAGCTAAGACCAAAATGTAATACAAAAATATCCTCAAGATGAGGTAGGAATTTGAGATAACAGCTGCTGAGACAGGCATTTGAGACAGAAAGCTCCTCCAAATGAGGCAGAAACCCAGACAGATCCAAACTCATGCTAAAACAGAAAATACTACAGTTAATTAAATCTAAGGCAGAAATCTGAGACACGGTTAACTCAAGTTAAATCCGACATTTAAACTTTGTTTCTGCCACAGCATTAGTTTGGTTAAGTCTCAAATTTCTGCCTTAGCTTGAGTTAACTGTTGCCTCAGATTTCTGCCATTAGCTTGAGAAGATTTCTGCCTCAAATACCTGCTTAGCAGGAGTTAACTGTTTCCTTAGATTTCTGCCTCAGCTTGAGGAGATTTCTGTCTCAAACTTCTGCCTTAGTTTGAGTTAGATTCTGGTTTAGCTTGAGTTACATGTAGTTTAAAATGTCTCAGCGGGAGTTAACTGTTGCCTCAATTTTCTGGGTTAACTGTCTCAGATTTCTGCTTTATCATGAGGAGATTTCTATCTCAGATTTATGCTTTATCATGAGGAGATTTCTATCTCAAATTTCTACCTCAGGTTGACTTAAATGTGGTCTAAAATGCCTGCCTCAGAATGAGTTAACTGTTGCCTCAGATTTCTGTCCAAGCTTGAAGAGATTTCTATCTCAAACCTCTACCTTAGTTGGAGTTAGATTCTGGCTCAGATTTCTGGCTCAGCTTGAGTTACATGTAGTCTAAAATCACTTTCTAAGCCTGAGTTAACTGTAGTTATAAGTGAAATCTAGACCTATGAACTTATACTGATGCAAATGATTGACATGGCAATCAGCTCAAGGTGAGGCTGAAGATTATGCAGCCATTGATCTATTTTGAGAAAGGAATTACATGTTAAAAAGAAGATTTTTGAGTAAGAAAGTTGAAAAAAAAAAAGACATTTGAAGCCTTTGGTTATTTCCTTGATGTTAACCAGAGACTTTGAGTCAGTTTAAACCAACAGCACCACTGCTAATGACCTGCTATTCATAAATCTGTCAAACACCACAGCATTATATACTAGTGACAGCAGCTTATAAGAAAGTACAATCAGTTCAGCATTGCTTACTGAAGATCAGGATCGGCTTTCCAGTCTGTCCTGTTTCATTAATGACCTATAAAAGAACATTTAAAAGTCTGCCAGGTGTAACACAGAGCGCAGCATTCACTGAGCGGCAGGCTACGCATCTCCATTTACCAGCCCATTAGCCCTCCACTCCAGGTGCCTCTGTGTGTATGTGTATCGCAGTGTACGCCTTTGTGTGCACACGCCTTTGTCTGAGTGGATGTGCATGCGAGTTTGTTTGTCCCTGCTGTAGACTCGTAGCCTGAGGCCAATCAGTGAAGTCCATTCATTATGCTTAATGCATGTTTCGATGTTGCAGCGCATTGCTTAGCTGAGTGCACTTAGCATAAGGGGGGGGACTAAAGAGAAAAAGACCTTTTCCTCTTTATGGACCGTGTGGACTTTGTACTCACATTGTTGAGTCATCAAACCACATTCCATATGCTTTGCATTTAGTCCATAGCCTGGAGCAGATTTCATTTTAGCATTAAAAATATTATTGATTTTAATAATTTAATAGCATGCGTGGTTCATATATTGTAAGTCGAGACATGGGCTAGCCTACCCACGAGCTTTAAGAATGATCAGTATGAGTTTGTATATATAATTTAGTAAAGCAAAGCAATTTACAGTACCGTAACTGTACCGTGTGTGTGTGTGTGTGTGCAAAGTGTCAGCATTTTCTGGAGGTGTTACTGGCCTGGCTTTACTCCAAACCATCTGAGTAGTATAGTTACTTTATATATAAAGGTATTTTTCCAGCTATTTGTGTTTCTTCCCCAAACAGTAACCACAAAGCTGGAGACATACAATAGTATAAAATGCATTTGTGTGAAATATTTGAAGTCAGAGCTCTGTAGCAGGAGATCTTCCACTCCAACCCATGTAAAGCATGTCTTCATGGATATGACTTTGTCGTGCTGGAATGTGTTTGAGTTCAGGTGAAGGGAAAATAACACATATAACTGGAAGTTCAATCAAAAGGTAGCAGTTTAGGCAACTCAAGTGAACTCAAGTGAACTCAAGAAGAGGCAAATGTTGAGGTTTCAGACAAAAGTTAAGGTTCTAGCAGCAGTTACACCAAATCCAACATCTGATCTGTGTAGCAAATCAGTATATATTAAAATTATAAATGAATATTTATTTCCTGGTTAATTATTTACTTGTCAAAGCTGCGGTTAGGGATCATTAATCCACACCTTCTGACCAATCAGTCTTTTCCGGGAAGAAATAAAAAAATTATAAGAATGCTTTTTTTCCTAAAGTTTCTTTTGTATTTGCAGGACTGTGTTTCTCATCCTCCTCTTCTCCCAGTATCTCAGTAAGATCAAAGTCCCTCTTATTGCCTACAGGGACAAGAAATGGATAGTGTTTCATTATCCTCTCTTTAGCCTCTTCTCGGTAAGTTTTATTTGTTTTGTTTTTTTTGTTTAGCTGTTGGTGTGAGTTCCAGCTGGTTTTCTTAGAAAGAAAAAAAAACCCAGCAGTTAAAAATAAAGCATTTTCTGCTGGATCTTTTCATCTGACAACGTCAGCTTAGTGTCATTTCTAATCTCATTAGTTTCAGTTTGGCACACAAAGAGAATAGAGGAAGTTTTATGTGTCATTTGTCAGAAGAAATGTAAAACGAGTTTAATGGGAGATAAAACTGAATTTCTCTTTTAAAGCTCAGTCTGTCAGTGTTACAAAAAGGTCACAGATTTCTGACAAACCAGAGAGAAACCTGTTAAGAAGTATATCCTTCAACTCTGCAAGGTTCAAGGTTCAATATGTCATGGAAACGGTATTTCAACAGTTATGATGCTAGACTTCTAATCAATAGGTTTTGAGTTCAAATCCCACCACTGTCAATTTGCTGCTCCTCTCAAGCAGTTAAAGATAATATTAATATAATCACAATTTTTATTTTATACAGCGCCTAACATCTCAAAGCGCTTTCCAGGATGGAAGAAAAAAAAAAAGGAATAATAAATAAATAATAGTAATGAGAAAAGAGAGAAAAAAAAGAGAACTAAATAAAATAAGTATATTAACATCACAATAAAAAGATTACAAAAGGAGAAAAGAGAATTGCACAGCTTTGGTGTGTTGGGAAAAAGCCCAAAGCGTTAACAGCTAGGATGAACAACCAAAAGACGGGAATCAGAGGAACGACAATCTCGTTTTGAAGGGTAGACAGTTAAAAGCTCTGTCGAATAATAAGGTGCTGTACCGCACCATGTGGGGCCTCATACAGTAGGTCAGCATTAGAACTTTTAAAAACAATCCGGTATCTGACAGGGAGCAAATGCAATGACACCAAAACTAGAGAAATCTGCTCACCAGACCTGGTCAGGCAGAATCCTAGCAGCAGAATTGTGGACAACCTGTCATTTGTTTAACGTCAAGTCAAGTCAAGCCAAGTTTATTTCTATAGTGCTTTTCACAACAGACATTGTCTCAAAGCAGCTTTACAGAAATCAACAGTGGAGGTGAATGGTGTGTATTTATCACTGATGTGGCAAGGAAAAACTCCCTCAGATGTTATGAGGAAGAAACCTTGAGAGGAACCAGACTCAAAAGGGGAACCCATCCTCATTTGGGTGACATCAAGAGATGAATCATAAATCTTTCAACAATACAGAACACTGGAGAGTGAGAACTAACATGAGCACTGGAGTAAAAGATTATAAGTAAATGTTCTTTCTAAAGTCTTTGGTATAAAAGTAGGAGCTACTGAGCTCAACATTTGTGATCATCACAGATCCAGCAAACGTAGATTTCAAAACCCCAACAAGCAAAGCATTGCAGCAATCGATGCGTGAGAAACCAAAAGAATTTATAATATTTTCTGCAGCCCGAAAAAAAAAAACGTGGGGTGGAGTCTTGCAATGTTTCTGAGATTAGACTGTATACAGTGCTATACTCTGAACATGAGAGAAAAATGTTACATTTGGGTCAAAAATCACAAGTTTTTTTTTAGCTTTGATTAAAACTCCAAAACAGAGACATCTAATCTGATAAAAATGTTTGTTGTATGTTAAATTCAAATCAAATCAAATGTTATGAGTCACATATACATTCATACAGAGGGAAAAGCATGTAGTGAAAACCTTCTAACAACTGTCCAATAAGGAAGAATGTGCATGGAAATAGAAATATCAACAAATAGAAGTATCAACAAAAGTATAATTATAAAATAAAAGCATAAAAATATACTATGTATAATATATATACACATAATAAAACAGAAAGGCATGGGAATGGATATGACAGATACTGACTGAAGTCCAAATTTAAAATGCCACAGTGTCATTGTCACATTTTGTCACAATTTCCACTTCTCCTGTTAGTTTCTTCAGCATTCCTCTTGGTTCTGAGGAAAAGCTGAGGAACGTTTCCTCTTCTCCTTGGCAGGTGTTGTTCGGGATGGCTGGAGCTTGGCTGGTGTGCTTTCTCCTGACATACTCCGAAGTCCTACCCAATTCGCCGCACCAGTATGGATACCAGGCCCGGACAGATATCAACCTCGATGCAGTTAGCAGTGCTGAGTGGTTCTTCATGCCTTATCCAGGTTGGTGCCTTAGCGATGCTGTAATGATACCTTCTGGGTTACTGGATGCACCAATATTTTTTTTTCCACAATATCAGTAAAATTCTCATTTATTTGAATTCATACTATTAAAAGTCATTTTATATGAGAATAAAATTACATCCATGTGATATAATCCCAGGGCTAATAAACAAAATACCAACTATATTTCATGGGTCATGATCAAAGTAAATCAGAATGCCAACTATGTTCTGTAAAAATATCAGGAGGTGGATATACAGCATCTTAAAGTCGCTTGGACATGTAAATGTATCATATGTTATTTATAGAGCATGGTTAAAAGCAACTGGCAAAAGTGGTCAAATGGAAAAAAGAAGGATAGAATAAAAGAGAGGGGTGCAAACATCTGGCCTGCATCTCTACTAATAATGTAGCCTGTTGTTAGTGTTACTCCTGGTGCCATTATAAACGTTTAAGGCAGCAACTAACTCCAGCTGTGGCAGATTCATTCCACATTTAGTCTACATTTAATGTTGGAATAAGCTCCACTTTTCTGAGATGATGTTCCTCCAGATTTTATGGAGATTTGTGGAGATTCATTTAGCCACAAGGCTGTTAGTAAAGTAAAGTACTAATGAAGGTGAGGTGAGGAGGCCTGGGGTGCAATCAGTGTTTACATTCATTCCAGATTATAGCTCGAGATCTTCCACTCTATCCCATGTGAAGCAGATCTTCATGGATCTGGCTTTGTGCACAAGGGCATCGTCATTCTGGAACAGGATGGAACTGGACAGACATTGTGTGAAATTGTGTGCCTTCAACTTTGTGTTAACAGTTTGGGAATGAACCGCATATGACTGGAAAACTTTATTGTGTGATTTTGTGCTGCATCTCTACTAGTAATTAAGCTGTTGGTGTTAAACTTTGGTGTCCTTGTTTCTCATCATATTTCTAATTTCTCATTCTCAACAGTTTCTTTCTCGGTTTGTCAAATTCATCTCTTGCCTCAAAGCATTTATTAAAGTAACTGTAACTAAAGCTCCATGCAAAATTCTTTCCTGAGGCTCAGTAGGGGCATTAGGAAGTGATCATTGCTTTATCACTCTGTATGGAACTGGAACTGGATGTTACTATGATTCCAGTTGTTTATAAGCAACACACTCATTTAGCTACATTCTGTTATTTCTGTTTTCTAAAATCTTTAGTTTATTATCAATAAAATAAAAGTCTCAGATTTTGGATCTTTACTAAGGACACAAATCATACACACATATTGTACAGCATATAATATAGAGTTCAACGTTCTCATTTAAGCTTTGATTTTAAAAATGGTACCAGATGAAACATCGTCCTGCTCTAGCTGAGATGGAGAAACAGTCAGCAGTAGCCGTGCAATGGACCTTAAAGATCTTGTCGCTGTACGAGCGTGAAACACTTTTGCAACGTGGTTTAATAAAAACAAATATAAAGATCATTTATTCTGCGTGAAAGTGGAAGCCAGCGAAAGGAAGCTGGAACCGGCGTAACATGATCCCTGTTCTTTTGTAAGTAGAACCGAGCTGCAGCTTTTCAAACGAGTTGCAGATGTGTGCCAGATGACTTCACTGATGTGAACACATGAGGCATTATGGTAATCCAACCCGGGAGGATGGGGTAACCCATGAAATATCAACTTACAATAAAAAAAAAATCCCAGAGCTCAACAAAACTCTACAAAATCATTTGTAGTGATTTTATAATAAAAAACATCCTGTGAATTACAAAACCATAACAAACCATCATCTGTGAACCATCGTCCTGACGTCCTAATCGTCCCTAATATTTAGAGAGGCAGTTTTCCACCATAAAAAAAATCTGCACGTCATCAGTGTAAAAATTTAATCGGTTTAGAAATGCATACGTGTGGAAAAATGTGTAGATCCCAGGATGGAACCCTGAGGACTGACAATAGTTAGTCAATATAGTCCCTATAGTGAGATAATATGTTCTCTGTGTGAGATTAAACAATCCATAAGAGTAAAGCTTAATCCAACACTGAGATCTTCACCAGAAACATCAACAGAACCATCTTCGCTTCTACAATTCCGGAGCTCTGAGCATTCTTCATCTAATCCACCAGCGGGAAGTACTTAAACATAAAACTTATGCTTGAGAAGATCATTTACTAGCAGCACAGGGTAACAGGTGACAAACAGAGCTATATGAACAAAGGTAGTGGGACACCTGAATTTTCCGGCCATATGTGGTTCTTTTCAAACTTCCACAATCGTACTGTAGCGTGACATTTTCCCTTCATTTGACCTAAAAGACCCAACCATGTTCCATCATGACAATGCTCCTGTGCACAAAACCAGCTTGATGAACATATGCTTTCCATGGGTGGAAGTGGAAGATCTCCTTCTATGAAGTTCTGACCTAAAACCTTTTGAGCGTAATGAATTGGAACGGCACCCCAGGCCTCCTCATCTCACCTACATCAACATGTCTTTGTACTCTGTCTGGAAAAGAAAATGATTTCATCGCAACTTTTTTGGCGAATACCTCAAAATAATAATTAAAAAAATCTATCGTATCAAATGAATGCGCCAAACTCATGCAGTTAATAAAATGATTTACTTTTTATAAAATAAAAATCATTACAATTAAATTATGTATTCTCATAAATATTAGTGTGCTCTCTCAAAGTCCTAAGGGGCAAAGTTATTGGTGCCCCTACTGAATACTTATAATAAACACAAACCAAAATGAATCCTGTACAGTACAGGGAGTTCCAGATTCAATATTTGCAAGATCTTTCTGAAGCACTCAAAACTGCTCTTGCAAACATTGATAGATCACAAATTCTGTGGTAACAATAGATTTTAACTGCATCTGGTTAAATTGCAAAAGTTTGTGCTTGAAAGGATCCACAGTAACTATCAAAGATCTCGATTATAAGCTTCAGGGAATGTAGCTTCGGAGAACTTCCTGATAAATGTATCGGAATATTATACATATTTCCTAGAGCTAAATGTGTTCAGGTGACTGTAAATGTAAATTTCTTTTTTCATAATGACTATTTATTTATTTATTTATTTATTTATTTATTTATTTTGGAGAAAGCCTCAGAAAACTCCCCAGGTTTATTTTACATTTCAGGATATCCGTATCAGACGATTCGTAGGAAAATGTTTTTCGCTTGAAAAGGCCCATTGTGTCATCCTGAGAACATTTCCTGCTTATTTGTAGGCGGGTTTGAATACTTTATATATTTCTGTAACACTCAGTTCCTCAGATATCTCATCGAGAACCGCCAATCTGGCCGAGGGTTTGGTGTTCAGGCTGAACAGCAGTCATGAAACCTGCACATTGAACACGTCTGGAACACGTTGAACAAGTCTCGCTTTCCAGCCAGAACATAAATCTTATTCATAACAAGAACTTACAGCTACACTCCAAGGATCTGTAAAGCAGGCCAGGGAGTGTGTGCTTGTGTTATCCTCACTGGTGGAAGATCACAAATCACTACTATCTGCCTATAAATAATAAATAGCCGAATCGACAGAACACGCAATGGACCATAGTGTTATTCAGAATATTCTCTGTCCTAACACTTCTCTTTACTCCACTCCACTTCACTCCTCACCCTATTTTTCACTCCTCTCCACTCCTCTCCTCACTTCTCTCCACTCCTCTTTACTCCACTTCTCTTCACTCCTCTCCACTTCTCTTCACTCCTCTCCACTCCACTTCTTTTCACTTCACTCCGCAGACTACTTCTCATGCCACTTCTCTTTACTCCTCACCCTATTTTCCACTCCTCTCCACTCCTCTCCTCACTCCTCTCCACTCCACTTCTCTTCACTCCTCTCCACTCCTCTCCTCACTCCTCTCCACTCCACTTCTCTTCACTTCTCTTCACTCCACTCCGCAGACCACTTCTCATGCCACTTCTCTTCACTCCATTTTCTTTGATTTGGTGATAAATGCTCAGAATGTTGCAGGCGTAAAAGTTCCTCGGTGCCTGGCGGTGAACTCTAAAATCTCTCACGCATGTGGTGGAACAGATGCCTTCAGACCAGACCACACTTCACCACCGGCGATGATTTAGTAATGTCATTAAAGATTCTGCATCAAGCACACCAAGGTTTTAAAAACGGTTTAATCTCCCTAGTTTTCACACATGGTTTGTAGCACCTTTCTGCTTCCTGCTGAAAACTTCACAACCTTAAAGTCCACAATCTTTTGTCTTCCCAAAATTCAAGAGTTCTCCAGGCATTTAATCTTCTCCAAATAGGAGATCAGGGCCACCTGAGTGGAAAGGTGCAGCAGTGGTCTGTCTCAGGTCCCAGGTCGAGAGTTTGGAGGGAATTTTAGTGTTAAATGCAGAGCTGCAGGCGGCAAACAGCTTTTTGACCTAGAATATTTTAAAGTTCTCACACAGGTGCTGCACTCGTTATTGACATGCAGCTGTGAATTAATGTCTAAACTGTGAATGGAGAATTGCTCTCTTTTCATCTGTTCTTGGCAGCATGCTGAGATAAACACGCATTATGGCACTATTCTTTCAGTGACACTGTCTGTATATCTTGGCACAGGACCCAGTTTAACCAGTTGCTCAGTAGCTAACAGGGTTTTAAACCCTTTTCTGCAACTGTATAGGTACAGATTCTTTCTTTATTGATGCCGAAGGGGAAAAATGGTGGATCTAAGGGCGTTAATTGTTATAAAAGACGCATGAAAACGTGTGGTACATGAGCAGAGTGTAGCGATCCGCATCAGGCAATCACAACCAGGACATTGTTTCCCTGAGTAAGTCATCGGTAAATTTTCAACCACCAAACAGTTCAACACACACTTCATCTGAGATACCCTTAAAACCAACTAAACCATCACAAGGCTGCGTCACACACTCGGAGAAAAGCGCTATGTGTTTGCCCTCTTTTACATACCCAGGTTCATAGAATTGTGTGATTGACAGGGGAAAAAGAATAAGCCCCTCCCACCTTGGTCAGTTTTGCATTCGCGATCCTAGATGGTGGACAGTTTAGAGGTTTTTCTATACAGTACACACCTTTGAAAAATGATTTTAATCTTAATCCTCCGTTGTTTCTCACCACATCAACAAGAAGCGTAAACCCACGGTTCTGCTGAGAGTGTGTGTGAAGTAAAGGATCTTTTAAAGTGTTTGTAGCTAAAGAAACCTCTGTCCTGATAATATGAAGATCTCCTGATGGGCGGGAGCATGGAACACTGCATCCAGGTTCTTATGCATCACTAATTTTACTGAAGTTTTTTCTACTATTGTGTGTGTAAATGCAGTATATTATGTTGTTAGTGCAGGTATTAGATATCGACATGTTCAGTGCAAATTGTGCAAAGAAATGTGTTGGAATGATCAGGTGAGAATAGTGAATGATCTGGGTTACTAATTAGAAAGTCACGGTGGGTTCAAGCCTTTGAAATTAACAAGCTGACACTATTGGGCCCTTAACCCTTTGTGCTCAATAGGCTCTGTATCATTCCTGACCCTGCGCTCTGACCCCAGCTTCCTATGCAAAAAGAGAATTTTACTGTGCTGTAAAAGCATCTATTCTATTGAAGGTGTTTATACGGAGATCATGTAGTAAATATGGTATAATTATAAAATATTATATCTGACTTACGATTTTTTTCATCATACGATGATGCACAAATATTTTTCACGTTTTGTGCGGCAGGGAAATGAAACGCTTTTCCCCTGCTAGCGGGCGACAGAGTCCAGTTGTCTCAGTGTTAGGGCTCATATTATTTTTACTTTCTAGTTTTCTGTTTTTAGTTTTAAAGCCCTGTTCCAGCGCTTGCCGCTAAACACTGAAAAAGCGTATCGATTCGTCTCATCTGCTACCCGTGTGCTTCTTACCGCTCATTTCGCGTAGCCACGCCCCTCGCGCACCCGCTGCCACATATATACACTATATACACAAAAGTATTGGGATATCTGATTTTCCAGTTATATGTGGTTACCACAAAGTTTAAGAAACACAACTGTACAGGGCGTCTTTGGATGTGGTAGAATGAAATTTTCTTTCCACTTGAACTTGGAGACCCAAACCTGCTTCACCATCACAAAGCTCCTGTGCACACAGCACACTTCATAAAGTTACGCTTTTCATAGAGTTGAATTTATTAAATTATTAAGAAATGACATTATACTACTGCATACTGATTAACATTTTTCCAGACTCCTGGGTAGGTCATGTCTCGATTTACGATATTTTCAATTCATCAGAACACATCTCTATTGTAAGTCATGTACCTGTACATGCATTATAATAAATACATTATGCATAATACATTATATATATATTCGATATATTTATACATAACAGAGACCAGGGACCAACTGCATTATTAATAAACAGGATACATGTATGTATAACATACAGGAAATGTACATTTGTACAGTAGTGTACAGAAACGTGCAATACATGAAACTGTGCAAACATTCAGTACAATTTCATTTCTGTAGCACTTTTAATAATGCACATTGTCACAAAGCAGCTTTACAGAAATCCAGATTCAGATGTAGATCCCTACCCAGAAATCAGTGATTCTCATGCAGGTCATTCCAAGACATTCGTTTATGAATTTTTGAACTTATTTATTGCATGTTAATTTTTGATTTACTGTATCCTTTCTCTCAAAATCCCATCTCCAGGACAGTGGGGTCTTCCGAGCGTGAGCGTCTCGTCCGTCTTGGGCATGATGGTGGGGGTTTTGGCGTCCACCATGGAGTCCATTGGGGATTACTACGCCTGTGCGCGGCTTTCTGGTGCCCCAACTCCGCCCACCCATGCTATTAACCGTGGTATTGCGGTGGAGGGCCTGGGCTGCATCCTGGCAGGGCTGTGGGGCAGCGGCAACGGGACGACGTCTTACAGCCAAAACATTGCTGCCTTGGGAATCACCAGGGTAGGTGTTCAGATAATACAAATACTACTACTACTACTAATAATAATAATTAGAGGTATTAATTCCAGTAGGACTTGAGTAAAAGTCTGAACCTAGGCTCAAAAATGCACAAGTCCTCAACACCAAGACACGTGTTAGTGAAAAGCCACAAATAGTTGATTTGTGAGTCTAATTGTCCACCATAACACTGCATTAACAGCAGTAAGGTCAACACAACAGCCTCTTCAACACGCCCAATAAAACAAAGATCAACAAGTCGATCAAAAAAAAAAAAAGCAATCTTTTAAAAAGGGATTTTCAATTAACCAATAAAATTACAGTGTCATTTTATAATGTAAAAGAACTGTTAGTATTTAATAGGCAAATTAAAGGAAAGTAAATAATTATAGATAAAGTAAAACCCAATACAGAGGTGACTGTGATGTGATGCAGCTTCAGATTTTTTGGAATTTATTTGAGCTCCTTTTGGAGTGAAAATGAGACCAGCAGTGTTAATAAAAAAGTCGCTCACTGGCAGCGGATGTTTGTGGGGGAGTGTAATGGCATCTTTAACAGAGGTGCAAAGTTTTATAGGTATTTAAATACAGTGGAGTAAAAAGTCTACTGAGGAAGTCTAGAAGAATCTTCTAAATCAACTGAATCAGAAATGTACTTGAGTAGGGAGTAAAAGTTACTTACAGCTATGATGTAACTAGAAAGTAGCTAAAAAAATCACTTAAGTACAGTAACTGAGTACATTTCCATCCTCGAATCCTTCACACCACTGGAAATAACAGAAATGCTTCAAATATTCTTTGGTTCTCAATAAAGATCTAATCACTCAGGAACATGTTATTTCTATATAACACAATGGATTTTTGATTCTTTATGGTGTCAGGAAATGGATTGGAAGCTTGAGAATCACGACTTCATGATTCCTAGGAGGACTAGGATTTCCTGAAATGAGATTACTGGAATCACTGGAATCACACGCATTTTTCCAGTTTAGTGATAAGTAAGCTCAGATCAGCTCAGACTGGGGAAGTGGTAGCTTAGTGGATAAGAAGATGGACTTCTGCTCAGAAGGTCAGCACCATCAAGCTGCCAATACAGGGTTCTAAGCAAGGACAGCTGTACATTTCTGGATAACACTAGTTTTTCTCGAGTTCCTCTTTCACTCTGGGTTTCTACGTCTGTCACCTCTGTTGTTTCTGTCATCTTGTCTGTAATTATTCTGTCTGCTCAGTTGGGTTTCACCGATTCTCCATCTTCTCCAGTTGCTTGTGCTTTTCACAGTGCATACCGTGTTACCTCCTGCCTAACACCTTATACCCTGCTAACGGGTGCTGAGGTTTGCCTCACTGCCCTCACCTTGGGGTGATTTGTCTGAAGTGAAACGCAACACCCCCTGCTTAGATTTACTTAGTGCTGTAATTAGGGTCTGCATGCTATCCTTCAATCCAGGCTTTTCCAGCCAGGGCTAGGATTTTCCCACGTCAGTTACGTCTGCTTTCTGTCTGTGGTACATTCTTAAGGTTTTTTTTTTCTTTCTGTCAGCTAAATAATAAAATGTACATAAAGAAATAACGCTATTTACTTCACATGACACACAGTGATGGAGGTGATACCACCATTACATTTTCCAATAACAGCAGAACAGTGTTTTACTCCGTATGGCACATATTTATTATCCATTTATGTGCACATTTAAAGTTAATTCTTGTTATAATATACACTCTGTGAACAAACGTTTGGAAATGTCTTTGCAAAAAATTGCGATGTGCTTCTGAACATTCCATTCCAGTCTTCATTTGCCCTTATAATTGGCTCTATTGTTCTGGAATGATGTTCCACCAGATTTGGTGAAGATGTGTGCTCATTCATCTACAAGGCTGTTAGTAAAGTCAGGTTCTGATGTGGGTGAGGTGAGACCTGGGGTAAGACCTGGAGTGCAGCCAACGTGGAGCTCTTCCACTCCAACAAATGTAAACCATATCTTCATGTGAAGGTGGGAACTCAGTGGTTAAGGCTCTGGGTTGCTGATAGGAAGGTCAGGGTTTCAAGTTCAGGGGTATGTACAGTATCATGGCCTCGCCTCGCCTCTGACTCCACCTTCTTAACATCTCTAGGATATGTGAAGATAGAATCTCACTGTGCTGTGAAGGACATTGGACAAGTATAAAGAACCTTTTTCCTTTTTTGCTTTCTTATGAACATTTTGATGGTGCTGGGTTTGTGCACAGGTGCATTGTCATGTTAAAACTGGTTTTGGCCTCCTAGTTCTCCTGGGGAAATTACATGCTTCCACATGTCTTATACAATAATGTGCTTCCAAGTTTTTGGTAACAGTTTGGAGAAGTTTCCACAAATGGCTGGAAAAGTCAGGTGTCCCAATACATTTGTTCGTATTTCACAAATATAGTAACTAGGCAACCAAATAATCTTTACTTCTGACAGTTTTAGACTCCTTCCTTCCATGAATGGTGATTAAATGTGCTGAATGTTCTCGCTTGTCGGATTGTAATATCACGTGATCGCGTGTAGGCGATAAACACACGTCGCATGATGCGGGATAAAGCACACGGCTACAGCACGGAGATTGCGAGGAAAAGAGTTAGTTTTGAAAGGAGGGGAGACGGCGAGTGAAACTACGACCCCTGTGAGAAAGGAAACCTCAGTTATGCTGGTGTCAACAGATTAAGCATTACTCAAGTTCACATGACTAATTGTCACAGGTAGAACATGAGTCACGAGCTCAGTAAGGAGATTAAAAGTCATCCTGTCACACGTTCAGCACTTTTAAGGTCGAAGCCTGTGGATCAATGATTAAAGGCTTATTCTATTATTACAGTCTACATTGTGAAAGCATCCAATTACAGGCAATTCGAATCGAATAATCTGTTTCAGTGTGTGTGTGTGTGTGTGTGTGTGTGTGTGTGTGTGTGTGTTTGTGTGTGTGTATGTGTGTGTGTTTCATAGTATACACAGTGTATCCATTTGGGGAGATTTTTACTGTAACTTCACTACATTTCAATATCAAATTTCGTACTTTTTACTCAACTACATTTTGTGAAATCAGTCGTTCCTTTTTATTTATTTGGATAAAAACGTAACTGGTCAAACACGCAGCAATCCACCAATCAGGGTCGAGCGCACGCTCCGGTTTACACTCGTTCTGATCGGCGCTCGGTGCATCTACTGATCACCAACATACAGTTCAGCATCAGTTCAACATCAAGCAGAACATTTTTAAAAGGATTAAATGATGGAAGAAACTCCAGACTCGAACTCACACAACAACCGTGACCTCATTTGCATAATTGTTTCGAAGTCGTTGAAAAGAAAGTTTTGGACTGACTCATCAGTGTTTGAGTCATTAGTATCATTCTATTAATAGATCAGTGTGCTGAGAGTCACATTCGAGTCTTTACTTAATAACTGAGGTGATTAAGTAAAAAATCTTGTGATACATTTGATAATAGGAATATATATAATTAGAGTTATAATAAATCAGTAATTTGGATACTTAAGTACATTTTAAGGCAAAAACTTTTGTACTTTTACTCAAGTGAAAGTTTGAAGGGACACTTTTACTTTTATTGGAGTCACATTTTGAATCTCTACTTTAACTCAACTACATGGTTTGTGTACATGGTTCCTGTTAATTGACATTAATTTCTGAAATTACATAGTCTTTGTTGATTAAAAGGTGGTTTTATTTAATGATTTATGAAAGGAGTCTCTAATGGAAGTGGTGTCTGGATACCTAAAAAGTTTCAAATAGCCACATAGTTTGCTAGCGTAATTAGAAAAAAAAGCATTTTGTGTCCACAAATATTTGCTTATATCTGGGGGAAAAACACATATAACTGGAATAGTCCAGAATGTAATAATAATAATAATAATATTAATAATAATATTATTAATAATAATAATAATAATAATAATAATAATAATAATAATTAATAATAATATTAATAATATT
>MU551706.1:1435642-1471921 GCA_024362625.1 Silurus asotus
ATAATAATAAATAATAATAATAATAATAATAATAATAATAAATAATAATAATAATTATTATTATTATTATTATTATTAATATTATTATTAATATTATTGCAATTAAATTAACCCAAGTTTGTGCAGCATTAATCAGAGTGTTTGATCTGAGCTGTTGTGATTAACGTCCCCAGGTTGGAAGCAGGCTTGTTCTGCAGACGGCTGGCCTCCTTATGCTCATTCTGGGACTCTTTGGGAAGTTCAGTGCTGTGTTCATCACCATCCCGGAGCCAGTGATCGGAGGAATGTTCCTGGTGATGTTCGGGATGGTCGCTGCTGTGGGAATCTCCAACCTGCAGGTGTTATCATATATAAGTTCTTCTCACTCTGAAAGCTTATTTGATATATGCTGGATTCTTCCCTGACGTTTGAGCAGCTCGTGAGTTAAAAAGGTTCAAGCTGAGATTCGCTTGGCAGAACAGGTTTCAGACAAATAGTAATTATTAAGCAACATTTTTATGCCTATGGTTGTTAATGTCAGTCATGCAAAGATCAAAAGAACGATGGCATGACAACACATGATTGATTCGCACTGAAGACCGCACAGAACGTTTCCTTTTCCCACAATGTGTTTATTTATCAGCGCTGTTTACCTCACAGTGTTATTTATCATGACATCGACAGCAGTCGACGTTAACCCTACACGGAAAATGATCGTAACACTTTCTCTTAAACCATAAAAACACTCATCAAACAAAATCAGCACTTACCATGAAACTAAAACTGAATAAATCACCTGAAAAATCACATGTGGAAGAAAAATGAGTCACCTGGAAACGAGTCATTATATAAAGTCAATGATTCATGTTTAAACTGCACATGTGAGAAGAATGATTCATGTGAGAAAAATGAATAAAAAAAATATTATTAATTAATTAATTATTGCTTTTTTTAATAATTATTTTTTAAGTGGATAGCAACTAACCATCTAAATAAATTATTTGACAAATAAACAGAATAACAAACTTATAAACAACTTAAACAAACTTAAACACCACACTCCCCACACCCCCCACACTGCTCCACACTGCACCACACTGCACCACACTGCACCACACTGCACCAGACTGCACCAAACTGCTCCACACTGCACCACACTGCACCACACTGCACCACACTGCACCAGACTGCACCACACTGCACCACACTGCACCACACTGCACCAAACTGCTCCACACTGCACCACACTGCACCACACTGCACCACACTGCTCCACACTGCTCCAAACTGCTCCACACTGCTCCACACTCCCCACACTGCTCCACACTGCTCCACACTCCCCACACTGCACCAAACTGCTCCACACTGCTCCACACTCCCCACACTGCTCCACACTGCACCACACTGCTCCACCCTGCTCCACACTGCCCACATTGCCCCATAATGCTCCACAATGCACCACACTGCCCACATTGTCCCATAATGCTCCACACTGCACCACACTGCTACACACTGCACCACACTGCTACACAGTGTTCCACACTCCACACACTGCTCCACACTATTCCTCACTGCTCCACACTGCCCCACACTGCTTTACACTGTTCCACACTGTTCCACACTGGTCCACACTACTTCTCTCTGCTCCACTATGCTCCTCACTGCTCCCCACTACCCCACACTGCTCCACACTGTTCCACACTCCCCACACTGCACCGCACTGCCCCATACTGCTCCTCATTGCTCCACACTGCCCATACTGCTCCACATTGATCCCACTGCTCCACACTGCCCCGCACTGCCCTACACTGCTCCACAGTGTTCCACACTCCCCACATTGCTCCACACTGCCCCCACAGCTTCACACTGCTCCAAACTGCTCCACGCTACTCCACACCACTCCACATTGTCACTGACTGGATTACTGCCAAAAATGTGACCCTTTAACCCTAAAAGGATATTTCAGAGCCTAAACGAGTCTGTGGAGAAATGTCTAAGTGGTGTGAGAAGTTTTTCTGCACTTTATTGGCATGCCAAACATTTTTAGTGTGAGAGAAGACTGAACTAAACAAAAGAAGAAAGTAAACAAGGTGCTTTGTACAGCAGGAACGTTAAGAGAGAAACCCCAGTTTCACATCTGGAGACATTAGAAGCGTTTCTTCTTGCTGAAAATCCTTCCTTTTGTTTCTTCTTATTTTTCATGACATGAAAGTCTCTGTGCTCTCTGTCTCAGCACTGACCACATGGGTATGCACACACACACACACACACACACACACACACACACACACACACACACACACACAGGGGGTCCCTGTGTAAGCTGCATGAAGCTGCATGAAGCTGCATGTCGAAACAGGAAATACGCCTGGAGATCAGTGCTGCAGGCTACACAAGGCAACACGCAGTTAAAGCCTAAATGCATTTGATCTGTGGTCTGGCTCAGAGCCAAGAATGAGTGTGTGAGTGTGAGAGTGACTGTGAGTGTGAGAGTGAGTGTGAGCATGAGTGTGAGTGTAAGCATAAGTGTGAGTGTGAGCATGAGTGTGAGAGTGAGTGTGAGAGTAAGCATGAGTGTAAACGTGAGAGTGAGTGTGATCTTGAGTGTGAGTGTGAGAGTGAGAGTGAGTGTGAGAGTGAGTGTGAGCTTGAGTGTGAGAGTGAGAGTGACTGTGAGAGTGAGTGTGAGCGTAAGTGTGAGAGTGAGTGTGAGCATGAGAGTGACTGTGAGTGTGAGTGTGAGAGTAAGTGTGGGTTTGAAAGTGAGTGTGAGAGTAAGTGTGAGTGTGAGAGTGAGAGTGAGAGTGAGTGTGAGAGTAAGTGTGAGTGTGAGAGTGAGTGTGAGTGTGAGTGTGAGTGTGAGAGTAAGTGTGGGTATGAAAGTGAGTGTGAGAGTAAGTGTGAGAGTGAGAGTGAGTGTGAGAGTGAGTGTGAGAGCGAGGGTATGTGTGGGTATAAAAGTGAGTGTGAGAGTGAGTGTGAGAGTTATTGTGAAAGTGATGAGATTGTGTGAGAATGAAACTGAGTGTGAGATTGTAAAAGTGTGTGCATACGTGTGTGTGTGTGTGTGTCTGTGTGTGTGTGTGTGTGTGTGCGTGTGTGCATGCGTGCGTGCGTGTGCGTGTGTGTGTATATATATATATATTTACAATAGATTTGTGTGGTTTTAACAATAGATCTTGTCTGAAAGCAGCTTCACAGAGAGAACCAGGTTATAAAGTTTATGAAAGAACGTATATATGACTGTAATATAGACAGAAAATGAAAGAGGGATTGTGGGTAAATGATGTTTTTGATTTCCATTATTTAAATAAAAATCACTCAATAGTCGAGAAACACAATAAATGTTTCTTCACTCATCATCTCTGTATGAAGGTCTGTCTGCCTCACAACATTACTAATGAAAGTGTTTTGCTTCCCTGCAGTATGTAGATTTAAACTCCTCCAGGAATCTGCTGATCTTTGGGTTTTCTGTTTTCACGGGACTTGTTCTGCCAACGTGGTTTCAATCAAACCCCGACACCCTCAACACAGGTACGAGTCAGAATCATTGACTTTTGTTTTAATATATTTTAGTCCATCAATATGTATCAAATTATTCCCAATAGTTTATTCTTTTCATTTCATAGCAGGGTTTCTCTCAGACTCAATCAAGTGTAAGTTTCAGTTTGAGTTTCTATCCAATCAGAATTCAGTTGTGTTGCCGGCGTCAGCAGTAACCGCCTGCCTTGAACCTTCACAACAATCCCTGTAGGTGTCCTGTAGCTCACAATCCATGTTGCTCGTTGCTTCAACCAATCAGATTTCAACTTATTGACACCGAGGCACTTTAGAAGTTGACCAATCACGTCTGCATTTTTACGTCTTTTGATTGGACGGTCAGAGAGTGCACTAGGCAGAGCTCACAACTTGCATGTGTAGCAAATATTTACATGTTGATTTAATAGCTGTAGGCTGAAAGAGGAGAAGAGAGTGATTTGGCTGCAGATGCACTTACAAGACAAGAGTTTTCAAGAAAAGCTGGACATTGTGATAAAACGTCGACCAAAACACTTCAAAACCATGCATACTTTAGACAGCATTTTCTTTCCAGTGGAATTTTTGCAAAAACATACAATTTGCCTGAATTGTAAATCCCCATTAAAACTGTAATTCAGGGAAAAAATGCAAACAAAAACACAGGGAAACCCAGTGGTGATGTGATGAGGTGAATATCAATGCTTCTGCTGGAGATGATGTATGTGGAGGTGCAGTTGTGGCTCGATTGAAAGAAAGCGTGTTGAATTGTGTTTATTGGGTTTCTTGCTTTAGTAATGACTTCATTCTCTCTGTTTGAGATCCTGTGTGTGATGCAGCGCTCTGTTCTACTGCACTTCTCTATAATACTGAAGATTTCTACATCTGTGGTTCAATTCAATCGATATTTTATTCAATTGATTTTTATTTATATTGCGCTTTTAACAATGGACATTGTCTCAAAGCAGATTTAGACAGATAATGCGGTAATAAAGAATGAATAATATTCTTTCTCATAGTTGTAAGTTTGTCCCTGAAGAGTGAGTGTGGTGAAGGAAAAACTCCCTGAGATGAAAAAGAAACCTTGAGAGGAACCAGACTTAAGAGGGAACCCATTCTCTTTGTTTTTATTACAGTGAAACATGTGATCAAGTACAACCTGTAGTACTGAGCCTTCAGGACAATCCATCCTCAATCCATCCTTAATGCTCATGTGTTGCTCTGTGATATTATGGATCCCCAGATCATTGATGAGAAACCATCCCCAGCTGCACAGAGAGTGGCCTCCAATCGAAGAGAACACCATCCAGAGGCAGGCTGGGGCGAAGTGGGCAGATGATAATAGTGTCATAATGATGGTGTTAAGAGGTGGATTGATTCAGACAGGACACCACTGAAGGTCCAGGTGTGAAATGGACGACCCTCCACTGGATTAACTTGGAGAGCATCTAAAAAACAAATATCTATAGGACATCATTTTGGTTTGGTAATGATTTGCTTATAAGGAGCAATGTGACGATGTACAGTGAGGTGGTAATTATGATGGTGATGATGGGGATTAAACGATGGGTCTCTGGGATTATCTGCAGCACTGAGCAGCATTGTCTGGGCTCTTAAGGTCAGACCTTGTTGATCTGTAAATCCTCCTTGGAGCGTAATCTTTTTGCTTCGCCGGGACGAGACATGACCCCTCGCTGAACGTGTGACACTGATGTGTCCTCGTCACAATCACAAGTCTACAGTTATCTCCTGAGTGCTTAGCAAACATGGGGGAAGGGAAGGCGAGGTTTACTGGAAACAAACATGCCCTTAATACAGACCACTTAAGCACATTAGGTCCAAGCGTCCAATCGCTTTTGGATTGTTAATCCAACACATTGAACTCCTGACCAACTGGGCCTGGTGTGGGTCTGGTCAGACGAGGGATAATCAGGAAACTGCTGCAGATCTACAGGCATTTTGTTCATCATGCAGGATTTAAGTATTACATACTGTAAGCATTTTGAATTTTGTGTTTGTGTGTGTTGACAGGTATTTCAGAACTGGATCAGTTATTCATGGTTCTCTTCACCACCCCCATGTTTATTGGTGGCTTCTTGGGATTCATCTTGGATAACACTATTCCAGGTGAGTCACATCCCTCAGTCCAGAGCTTTCAGTCTTTCATTTATACTGAACATCGAATCACAGCCGATATTTGCTACATTTACATTTATAGCATTTGACAGATGCCCTGATACAGTGACTTACAGTTATCTCATTTATACAACAGTTTAGGGTTAAGGGCCTTTCTCAGGGGCCCAGCAGTGGCAGCTTGGTGATGCTGGGATTTGAACTCATGACCCTCTGATCAAAAGTTCAACATTTTAACCACTTAGCCACCACCTTCTACATCCCTCCTCTGACTAAAACGGCATGATCATAAGAGCGACACTGCTGTTTTTTTTGTACGGCATGACTTTAATATCCAGTGAGTGATATTTTGGCTCCGATATGGCCAGTTGTTCTTATTCTGTTCTGTTCAAGAAGAAACACAATTCCATAAGTAGCCACACCCACTCTATAACCCGTCAGCTAGCAGACTAGCAGTCTAGCTAGCTCACTCACTTCGAAGCTAGCTCCTTTCTTTCTGTCAAAAAAAAATTTTAATTTTTGAAGTCAAAATAATATTTGTGAAAATGGATAACAGCCTTTTTCCGCTTTCATGGATGATTTCATTAGTTTTACTGTAGTAACCATTTTTTTTTTTTTAACAGGAAGTGGACTTTTATTTTGCATAGACTAACAAGAGAAGTCTCTCTCAAATACACACACACACACACACACACACACACACACACACACACACACACACACACACACACACACAGAGGAACATACCATTGCATAATACAGCCGTAAATGTCTGTAGAAACATCATAATTTTTATCCATTTGTAACTACATTTTAATGTTGTAGAAGGTCCAGAGAAAATGTGTCCTCACCTACATCAAAGCATCTTCAAACCCCTGTTCCTTCACCATTTATAGTCAACTCCTCGGACCAGAACTCATGGAAAAGGTTACAGTTTCACCTGCCACAACGTTCTGACACTGGAGACTCCTTCCATAAATGTTTGTGTTGTAACATGAGGTTTTGTGCTCAAACACACACACACACACACACACACACACACACACACACACACACACACACACACAGGAACATACCATTGCATAATACAGCCGTAAATGTCTGTAGAAACATCATCATAATTTTTATCCATTTGTAACTACATTTTAATGTTGTAGAAGGTCCAGAGAAAATGTGTCCTTACCTACATCATAGCATCTACAAACCCCTGTTCCTTCACCATTTACAGTCAACTCCTCGGACCAGAACTCATGGAAAAGGTTACAGTTTCACCTGCCACAACGTTCTGACACTGAAGACTCCTTCCATAAATGTTTGTGTTGTAACATGAGGTTTTGTGTCTCTGTGGAGCATCTGATGTAATGTGAACATAATGTGAATTAATCTGGACCTTTTAACCAATCAGAGTGAAACTAAATACGCTTGGCTAAAAGTATGTACACCTGACCATAAGATTTCTATCTGCTGCTTTTTAAACATCCCATTCAACATTTAATCACCATTTGCTGTACTTTTAACCTCCATTCTTCTGGAAGACTAGATTTTAGAGTGTGACTACTGAGATTTGTGCTCATTAAGCCACAAGTCAGGGTTTATTGATCTCATTCATACAGTAGCTTTGAGGTTAAGGTTCTTGTTCAGGAGTGGCAGCTTAGTGTGGCAGGGATTTGAACTCATGACCTTCAGATCCAAGGATAAATGCTTTAACCACTAAGCAACTAACATCCTCTGATGTACTGATGTAGGTGAGAAGGTGCGAAGGTGAGGAGGACTGGGGTGCAGTCACATTTCACATTCATTCCAAAGGTGTTCGATAGGGCTGGAGCTCTATAGCAGGAGATCTTCCATGTAAAGCAGATCTTCATAGAGCTAGATTTTTCACCTTGGGGATTTTAAAACTGGAACAGGTTTGGGTGCTAAAATGGGTTTTCTAGTTCAGGTGAAGGAAAATGTCGTGTTACTTCACCAAAAGCTGTCAAATTGGGGAAGAACCAGATGTGACTAAACATTTCAGATGTCCCAATACTTTTGTCCATATAGTTTACATGGATTTGTTCACCTGACTCACCCTCACTCTTTCTCTTCACATTTACAGGAACGGATGAGGAACGAGGGATAAAGCGCTGGAGGAAAAGTGTCGAAAGCGGGACTTCAGTGCTCCTCAGCAATCAGTCGTTTTACGATCTGCCTTTCTGCACCAACTTTCTTCACAAATTTGATTTCCTCCAGAACCTTCCCTTCCTCCCTACCATGAAATCTCTGGCCCCTCTGGGAACACGCTTATAAAACCTTCATCCTCCTTAAAAGAACGTATAAATCAGAGTAAACGTCGTGTACTGAACACAATTAACAATGTACTGTGATTTTTATGTTTTTATGGCACACCTCATTTGTTCGGATGTTTATACAGATGTTTCCTGTAATGTTTCATAATTAAATGCAATCGATATATAAAGTCTTACAAACACTTTAGCACATTTTATAGTGAGAAATAAAGAGAAATAAATACTAATACAACAACTTATAGAGCCAAAACCTCACCTTTAATAGAGCTTCCAGTCTGAAAACTCTTGACCTGTGTGAAGGTAAATAGAAAAAAGTAATTATTATTATTATTATTATTATTATTATTATTATTATTATTATTATTATTATTATTATTATTATTATTATTATTATTATTATTATTATTATTATTATTATTATTATTATTATTATTATTATTATTATTATTATTATTATTATTATTATTATTATTATTATTATTATTATTATTATTATTATTATTATTATTATTATTATTATTATTATTATTATTATTATTATTATTATTATTATTATTATTATTATTATTATTATTATTATTATTATTATTATTATTATTATTATTATTATTATTATTATTATTATTATTATTATTATTATTATTATTATTATTATTATTAAATAACAATAATAATAATAATAATTAATTAGTAGTTGTAGTAGTAGCAATAGTAGTTGTTCAATTACATTTTATAATATTGATAATAATAAATAGATGGAAAAAGAAGAAAAGAGAAACAATTCTATAATAATAATAATAATAATAATAATTATAATAATAATAATAATAATAGTAATAATAAAAAAAAATACATACAATTTCAAAATAAAATTTTGCACTACCTCTGCCCTGGTGGGCAACGCTTATGCCTCAGCAGGTCAAGCTGTAGGCTATCTGCACACCATGGCTATGGTGCAGGGCTATCAAAGCTTACCAATACCGGGTCATTACATTTAGTCTTGCATCCTCATTCTAAATTATATTGACGATTGGTCGATATTTGCTCAATAGAAGGAGCTGGAGGTCCGGCATTGAGATTTCGTTCTTGCCCACATGAAGGAGCTGGGGTTAAAGCTGAACGCCAAAAAGAGTGTGTTTTCTGCATCACAAAGAACCACCTATCTAGCTGTAGAATGGGTTTTGACCCTTATGCTGGTCCATTTTTGGCCTTGTAGGCAAGCATCAATGTTTTGAATCTAATATGAGCAGTTACTGGAAGCCATTAAAGGGAGTGCAGCAGTGGGGTGGTGTGGGAGAACTTGGGAAGATTGAACACAATTTGTGCAGCTGCGTTTTGGATCATTTGCAGTGGATGAATAGCTTTCAGAGGAAGACCTGCCAGCAGAGAGCTGCAGTCTCGAAATGACAAGACACTGAACAAGCACCTGGGCTGCCTGTGTGGACAGAAAGTGGTCAAATGCTTCGAATGTTGTAGAGAAGAAATCGACAGGAAAGAGCCACATTAGCACCATGTGAGGAGAAGGTTGGTTGATTGTCTGTAGTTACCCCAAGGATACAAGCAGTGGCTGAAGGGGAAAACAGAGAGTCATGAAGAGTTATTTGGAGAGCTTGAATTGGAGATGAATCACCTGGGATGACCAGCAGTTCTGTTTTGCTGGGGTTGAGTTTTAATTTATGAGCACTCATCCATGTAGATATGTCTGTAAAGCATGCTGAGATTTGAGCGGGAGCTGTGGTTTCTGAGGTAGGGAAAGAAAAGAAAAGATGAGTTGAGTGTCATCTGCATAGCAGTGGAAAGGAAATGTGAGGATATGACTTTACCAATGGAGTGGGTATAGAAGGTAAAAAGGAGGGGACCAAGTACCAAGCCTTGTGGGACACCAGTGGTGAGTCTGCACGGTGCAGATGTGGATCCCCTATATGTTACTTGGTATGCGCAACCTTTCAGGTAGAAAGCAAACCATTCCCATGCTGTTCTGCGGATACCGAGGCTCCTTAGGGTAGACAAGAGAGTCCTGTGGTTGACTGTGTCGAATGCTGCTACAAGGTCCAGGAAGATAAGTACAGAGGACAGCTTGGCTGATTGAGCAGCATGCAGTTTCTCAGAAACAGCCAAAAGGGCCGTCTCTGTGGACTGTGATGCTTTGAAACCAGACCGGTTTGGATCATAGACATTGTTCTGTGAGAGATAGACAGACAGTTGACAAAAAACATTTCGTTTCAGAGATTTAGAAAGAAAGAAGAGAAGTGATATATGTAGTTGTTGATATATGATGGATCCAGAGAATGTTTCTTTAAGATAGCAATGATCCTTGCATGTTTGAAGGTAGTTGGCATAGCCAGATGTTAAGGACCTTATGATCTTTTTGGAGATAAAGAGCAGGAGATCTTGTCAGATGGTCTGAAGCATAGTTGAAGGGATTGGATTGAGAAGGGTTGAGTAGTGAAGAGAAGATGCTGTGGAGCTTACGAGGATCTTGTGCAGAGGCCTTAAGTTTTTCTTGTAGAAGGCAGTCTTAGCAGAATTCACATCTGAAGAAAATTTGGTCAGGAGTGCACGGTAAGATGCAAGGTCTACATCTGAGATTCATTTCCTTTTTGCTCATCTAAATTCTCGTTGATTGCTGCACAAAACTTCTGACAGCCAGATTGTGGGACAAGAAGTCTTCTTGGGTTTCGTAGCCAAGGGGCAGAGGAGTTAAGTCTATGGTTGAGGAAAGAGAGTAGAGAAAGGAGTCAGTAGCAAAGTCCAAGGGTAGAGAGGAAAAGGAGTCAGGGTCAGAAAAAGATGAAAGAGTACAGAAAGCTACAGAGGGGGAAGAGATTGAGTGAAGGTTAGGACAGATAAGAGAGACATGTAAATTGCTTTTAGGTAGAATTGGAAGAGTGATTGGAAAGGAAACCAGGTGATGATCAGAAATTTGAAGTGTAGTTGTAGTCTAGTGTGTAGCTGGGGTAGGACAGGTGAAATCCAGGTCCAGGACATTTCCCCCCTCGTGTGTTACAGATGTTAAATGTCAAGGAGAAGGTATTCAGAAAAGTCAGGAGGCAAAATGAATAAAGTTTGTCAGATTGGAGGTTGAAGTCACCAAGAACTGTCAGAGGGGTGCTGTCAGAAGGAGTGAGTCGATCACTTCGAGGAAGTTAAATGATGACAAGGTTGATTGGAGAGGTAACTGAGACTGCATGGAATTCAAAAGAAGACATGGTTAGATGAGAAAAAAGGGAGAGGTGTAAAACACCATCTCTGTGACAACCCGTAACCACCACTACTCTACAGGTTTCTCTTGGTAAATGAGAGAGAGGCGATAGAGAGGTGGTATAGACTGTTCTTTAATCCAGAGCTCCCTCTATGAGGAGGTGGTACGCTGCGAGGTATCGCCTGTCACCTGCACGGTGCAAACAACACCGCCTAGATCCAGTCAACTGCCTGGTCCGCCCAGTGCTGGAATTCCTTCAAAAACTGTTCACCAAAGGGTTGGCTCCTTCCTCTTTTTGAGGTCCCAGACCAGGAGAAGCTTAAACGACTGGGTCTATATCTGATATGCTTGCACTGGACATATACTGTACATCCACAGAATAGAACAGTGGAGGAAGTCCAAACAGCTGTTCGTCTGCTATGGCCCTCCAAATAGAGGTCTTTCTGCGAACAAGCAGACGCTCAGCAGATGGATTGTGGAGGCTATTTCATCCTCTTATTAGTCCCTTGGTCTCCCCACTCCTTTTGGTGCCAGAGCTCACTCGACTCTGAGTGTGGCAGGCTCTGTACTCTGGAGCTTCCCTCCAAGACATCTGCAATGCTGCAGGCTGGTCCACCCCACTGACCTTTGTCAGTTTTTATAGCCTTGACCTTAGTGCCACTCCTGGCCCCTCTGTCCTTCAACCTAGCTGTGCCCATGCACACTAGGCAGGGATTTGTCAGTCTGGTGTTATTAGACTCTTGTTCCCAAAGCATTGTTGACGCAGCTCGAATTTCTCCAGGTATGTAACCACGGATCCCATAAGGAACGAGACGTCTCCATGCCACACTGCCTGCATTCCTGCAGCGCTTCATTTTCTTTTCAGAAGTTAGCGCTGGTTTCACTCAATGTGCTTTTATTGCTTCCTGGCCGGTGCTGGAGGTGTTGTTGAAACCATGGTTACACACATAACCTGAAGACATCTCAGGTGACGCCCTTCTAACACAAAAAATAATCCTTATTTTATTTATTTGCCTTTGACAGTTCAGCTTTAATCTTCAGCATTCCTGATTTATAGTTGGTGAAGAAGTTTTATTGGTTGAAGGATTTACTTTATACCCTTTCATTAACTTTTCCTAATTCTCTCTTCCATCAGCTTTTGTTGTTTTACCTTTAGGTCAAAAAGATATTTATGAGCGTAGCTGTAACATGACAGCTGCCAAAACACGGGATAAACAATTTAGTGGTTGAAGGTGTGTAGGAGCTTTTCAGTACAAGGAGGTTATGAAGAGAGAGAGAAAGAGAAAGAGAGAGTGAGAGAGATCCATGCCATTAATTGGAAATGCAATTGGTCAGAACAGGAATGCATCACTTTTCATTTACTAAGGTTCATATTACAGAAATAATCCAATAAACGCAAAAACACACATACTAAATAAACAATAAAATAAATGAGTACATAAATATTAGTACAAATTTGCATGTATATGTGAAAAAAATAATAGTATTAATAAAAAAAAAAACCTGATATNATCTATCTATCTATCTATCTATCTATCTATCTATCTATCTATCTATATTTAAAAAACATTATAAAAATTAACAAGTTCTCCTAATAATTTTTTTTCAGTAATAACAATTGAAGCTTAGCCATTATGGTTGCACAAGTCAGTGCACTCTTAGTGCTGGTCTCAAGCCCGGATAAATGGGGAGGGTTGTGTTATGAAGGGCATCCAGCGTAAAACATATGCTAAATCAAATATGGGCAGGGCAGTGCACAGACCTTTTGAGGGGCATGTGCTGAAACTGAAAAAGGGCACCCCCCTCCCTTTTTTTATATCAAGATTATTTAGTAACACCACCAAAAAAAGGGCACTTCGGAGTGTAAGGGCAAAAGGGGCATGTGCTCTGCACAGGTTGAGCCCTACCTGTGCACGTGCCTGAATATGGGGATCACAAACCGGAAATTCATACCAGATCGGTCGAGGCCCGGGTTACCAACGACCACCACAGGTATCGTTAGCCAACAGGGTACCGGTGGAAATTGTGCTACTGTTGGCCGAAGGAGGAGAAGGAGAGAAGGAAAACGTCTACAGAGACAGGAGAAAAAAGAGAAGTGTATCAGAGTGGAGGTTCGGGTTGGTACTTTAAATGTTGGTACTATGACTGGTAAAGGGAGAGAGGGAGCTGATGTGATGGATGTAGATATGTTGTGTGTTCAGGAGAACAAGTAGAACAAGGCCAGGAACTTTGGAGGTGTTTCAACTGTTCTACCATGGTGTGGATGGAAAGAGAGCAACTACTGTAAAAGTAATGAGGGTGACAGCTAGAAAGGTATTTGGTGTGACATCTGGAAATAGAAAGAAAGACAAAGAGACATGGTGGTGGAATGAGGAAGTGCAGTAGAGCAGAAGGAGTAAGAGGTTGCCAAAACAGAAGTGGGATCGACAGAGTGTTGAGAAAAGTAGGCAGAGAACAAGGAGATGCGGCAGCAGGTAAAGAGGAATGTGGCAAAAGCCAAGGAAAAGGCATATGAGGATCTGTATGAGAAGTTGGACACTAAGGAAGGAGAAAAGGATTTGTAGCGATTGGCCAGGCAGAGGAACCGAGATGTGAAAGATGTGCTGCAAATTAGAGCAATAAAAGATGGAGATGGAAAGGAGAGTGTGTTGAGAAGATGGAGGGAGTATTTTGAGTAGCTGATAAATGAGGAAAATGAAAGAAAGGAGAAGGTTGGATGGTGTGGAGGTGAATATGATTAGTAAGAAGGAAGTGAGAGCAGCGATTAAGAGGATGAAGAGTGGAAAGTTGGTTGGACCAGATGACATACGGGTAGAAGCATGGAGATGTAGTTGATGCAGTGGAGTTTTTAACAAGATTGTTTTACAGGATTTTGAAAGGTGAGAGGATGCCTGAGGAATAGAGAAGGAGTGTGCTGGTGCTGATCTTTAAGAATAACTGCAGGGGAATTCAGTTGATCAGTCACACCATTAATATATGAAAAGAGTTGTGGAAGCCAGGCTGAAAGAAAAGGTGACCATCTGTGAGCAACAGTATAATTTTCTGCAGAGAAAGAGCACTACAGATGCAATATCAGCTTTGAGGATGTTGATGGAGAAGTATAGAGAAGGTCAGAGGGAGTTGCATTGTGTGTTTGTGGATTTAGAGAAAGTGTACAACAGAGTGAAGAGAGGAGTTGTGGTATTGTATGAAGTGGTCTGGTGTGTCAGAGAAGTATGTGAGGGTGGTGCAGGACATGTATGAGGACAGTGTGACAGCAGTGAAGTGTGCAGTAGGAACAACAGACTGGTTTAAGGTGGAGGTTGGATTGCATCAAAGATTGGCTCTGAGCCCTTTCCTGTTTGCAGTGGTGATTGACAGGTTGATGGATGAGGTCAGACAGGAGCCTCCGTGGACTATGCTGTTTGCGGATGATATTGAGATGGTTTGGACATGTGCAGAGGAGGGACATGGGGTATATCGGTAGGAGAATGCTGAGGATGGAGCCGCCAAGAAGGAGGAAAAGAGGAAGGCCAGTGAGGAGGTTTATGGATGTGGTGAGGGAAGACATGCAGGTAGTTGGTTTAAAAGAGGCAGATGTAGAGGACAGGGGGGTATGGAGATGGATGATCCGCTGTGGCAACCCCTAATGTTAAAACCCGAAAGAAGAAGTAGAAGAAGAAGTGATGACAATTGAAAAGGTTTAAAAGTACAATAATGCTGACTGAGAGTCGATCGTTAATTCACACCATGTGCACAAAAGTTTTGGGAAACCAGACTTTTTCAGCTAGATGTGGTTCTTCTTTAAACTGTTACCGCAAACCTTTACATGAACTAGGGGACCCTATGAACAAATCCAGCCCCATGAAATCTGCTTTACATGGGTTGGAGTCGAAGATCTTATGCTCTAGAGCTCTGAACACCTTTGGGTTAAATGCAAACTCTAAATGCACTCAATTCTAAAGGCTTCATCACCTCACCTACATCAGTACCTGACTTTACTACTGACTAACAATATTGTGGCTGAATGAATCTCCACAAATTTCCACAAATCTAGTAGAAGATCTGCCCAGAAGAGTGAAGGTTATTGAACAGCAAATAGGGAATAAATGTGGAATGGGATGTCCACAATCTTTGCTTGTATAGTGTAGGCACATTTTCAATAGTTTAAAAGAAGTCCTCTTACAATTAGCTAGACGTGTATGCTAGTTAACCACAGTTTGTATGTTTGCTAATTCTATGCTAAAACTGTACTCTGTTATGCATTTATAGAGCAGAATGCTGCAAATAATTCAATTATCACTTTTTTTTTTATTGAATGGATAAAAATGAACATTTTCTCAAACCAAATGCTGGCAAATGTGCTTTAAAATGTTATTTGACAGCACAGTCATGAAGACGCTAATATACAAATGTATTTTTAATGAAAAAGTTGATTTTCCTTTAAAACCTTAGTTTAGAAGAAAAACTATGATCATTTGGGAAATTAATGAAAATAAAAACAATTCAGGGAGAAAAACATTTTGTTCATTGAAAAAAATTTTGTTTTAGGTGTTTCCACTTTCATTCGTCCTCAGGTCCAGGACATTCTGGTTCTGAGGTGGGAATACTCTGTGGATGGGATGCTGGTTTAATGCAGGACATCACACACAAACACACACACACACACACACACACACACACACACACACACATACATAGGGACAATCTAATTTAGCACATCAAGAGCCGGTAATTTTTCATTATGTGCATTTAAAAGGGTGCGTTTATTATATATAAATGTTTGTTTTCTCAAGATAAGTATGTTTTTATAAAAAAACATTGGCCTTGTGATACCTCAGCTGATTGTGCCAAAATAATTAATAAAAAAAAATTCTAAAGCTTTTTGTTTTAGGTTTTTTTTGCTTAGATAAGGCTTTTATCTCAGGAATGTTGCTGAAAGAAATAATGGCACACTAGCTCGGGAATGCGTTTTCCTTTTTTTTATTGCTAGGGAAAAGCTTAGACGTATGCACGCTATCTCTGAGTCTGGAGAAAGTTTGGTAATCAATTGATTTTAGAGATATTTGCAAAATATGACTAGTATTTTTTTTATTTCATATTTTGATAATACATTTCTGTTTCATTTCATTTAGTTTTAATGCAAAACTTTTCAAATTATTTTTTTTTTAATCAACACTTTTTTTTATCAATTATATAATTTATTTTATCAATAATAGTAAAAAAAAAAATTTATTCAACAAGGTAAAATAAATAATCAAAAGACAGGAAACGTTTACACATGTACATTGTGTATATGTTGCTCACATTATATATAAGACACATTTGCTTGACTGTGAGCTTCAATGCACATTCCAATTCACTGGGTTCTTCCTTTTTATTAAAGCAACACAAATTTGCTGATTGTCATAAACTTATATTATTCAGAAGTACTCGAACAATGCAAACAAACAAATAAATACATGATTAGAATTCTGTCTGGTTCTGTTTGTTAATTTGGCCATTGGTACTTCACTATTTCTATTTACAGCTGTGACACGGAGCACCAACATTCAGGCTTTTACGATAACTTACACTTATAAAGAACATCTTATTCATTTTTAAAAGCGCAATACAAATAAACATGAATGGAATAGAATTGAAAATGCACTTACTGGTTTGCAAAAACTAAGAAAAGATGGAGAAAAACTGTAATTAGTTTTATTCTACTTTATAACTATAATGTGATTTTATATATTATTTAACCAGCAGGTATTTTGTATGTAAATGTAAACTGTTCAAATGCTGATGATTACAAAGGTTAATAATAATAATAATAATAATAAGTAAGAAGAAGAAGAAGAAGAAGAAGAAACTGGTTCAATAAATGTATCAACTTATTTTTTTTCTTCTGCCATTAGGGGGCGCCACAGCAGATCATCGTCTCCATACCCCCCATCTGTCCTCTACATCTGCCTCTTTCACCACAACTACCTGCATGTCTTCCCTCACCACATTAATTAACCTCCTCCTTGGCCTTCCTCTTTTCCTCCTTCCTGGTGGCTCCATCCTCAGCATTCTCCTACTGATATACCACATGTCCCTCCTTTGCACATGTCCAAACCATCTCAATCTCCCCTCCCTCTCCGTGTCTTCAAAACGTCCTACACACGTCCTATATATATATATATATATATATATTATTCTTTGGAGAATTGGAATAAAAGTTAACATTGTTTAAAAAGGTTTGTTTTGGATACAGGTTGGCATTTGTAAAAAAATATTTTTATATTATTATATAATATCAGTAGATGTGCTTTACTTTTATATTTAAAAATTGACCAGTAATTTGTGATCAATGTTTTATATATAGATGTACGCGCGTTTTCTCGGTACCACTGCTGCCACGTGAATATCGCGTATCTATATGTGTTTGTTTAACATTTAAAATAATTTCACTCTTTTTTTTTTAAAATATATATATTTGTTTATGGATTTAAAAAATTATTATTTATATCTTGACAAATTTCCAGCATGAACTATGATCTAAGTTTGTGTTACACAATGCTAAATAATTATTTATTGATTATCTAGTAAAAGTTGCAGTTTTATTTCTTCTACCAAGTCTCTAAATGTAAGTATCTGATAAACAGACTCGCACATTATTTTGCTGGAGAGTAAAAACAAGCTGACATTTAAGTTTGTTTAATTCTAATTAACTTGCAGTATCTGCTCTCTTGTTCTCCCTTTACAAGCTCTAATAACAGTGATAACAGTGCCATGGGACATCATCTCAACTGTCTCAACCGTCTTAGTCCCTGCAAAGCAGAAAGCCTTGAGCTGGATCACTGCCACAAAGGCTCCTGTCTTGGGCATCAAAAGAGTCTTTATCCAGCATTAGCCCAGAGAACATTGTATTGCATTATCTCTACTGAAGCTGAGGCTCGCCAGCTGGTGTCTTCAGATCCCACATGGATAAGCACATGTAATGATCGTACTGCCATTAAGTGAGCCAGAAGAAGAAAACTGTTCAGGCATCAGCTCCACTTGAACCAAAGTTCTAACACATCACTTATAATAAATAAAACATTTAAGGTTCTTTAGCCAAAAGTTAACTGCAAGTCAGAGTTTTGATTTGCAAAGATACTCTCATCTGAAACTTACCCATCATTAAAAAAACCCTATCAAATGATAAGTATCACATCAACTAAAACATACCCCATCATGGGAAATGTACCCTGTTAATTTTAACAAAACCCTTTAACTTAAGACTACACTCTCAAAAAAATAACATATTCCAATAAATGTAACATTCCCCATAAACTGCAACATACCCCATCAACTGTAACATACCCCATAATCTGTAACATACCCTATCAACTGTAACATACCCCATAATCTGTAACATACCCCATCAACTGTAACATACCCCATAATCTGTAACATACCCCATCAACTGTAACATACCCCATAATCTGTAACATACCACATCAACTGTAACATACCCCATCAACTGTAACATACCCCATCAACTGTAACATACCTCATCAACTGAAACATACCCCATCAACTGTAACATACCTCATCAACGGTAACATACCCCATTAACTGTAACATACCCCATCAACTGTAACATACCCCATTAACTATAACATACCCCATCAACTGTAACATACCCCATCATCTTTAACATACCCCATCAACTGTTACATACCCCATCAACTGTAACATACCACATCAACTGTAACATACCCCATCAACTGTAACATACCACATTAACGGTAACATACCCATCATCTGTAACATACCCTATCAATCCCCATCATCTGTAACATACCCTATCAACTGTAACATACCACATCAACGGTAACATACCCCATCAACTGTAACATACCCCATTGAATGTAAAATACCCTATCATCTGTAACATATCCTATTAACTGTAAAATACCCCATTAACTGTAACTTACCCCATTAACTGTAAAATACCCCATTAACTGTAACATACCCTATTACTGTATCATAACCTATTAAATAAAACCTACCCTATTAACAAAAAACATACTCCATCAACTGTAACATACCCTATTAACTTAAACATACCCTATTAACAAAACATACCCCATCAACTGTAAAATACCCCATTAACTGTAACATACCCTTTCAACTGTAACATACCCCATTAACTGTAACATATCCTATTACTGTAACATACCCCATTAACTAAAACATACCCCATTAACTAAAGCATACCCTATTATCTAAAACGTACCCTATTAACTGTTACATAACCTTTAAACTGTAACATACACTATTAACTGTACCATACATCAACTGAAACAATCCCCATCTACTGTAACATACCACATTAAATTTAAACATACACCATCAACTAAACCATTCCCCTTCAACTTAAACATATCCCATTAACTCAAACCATATTCCATTAACTGAAATGTACCCCATCAACTACAACATCCCATATCAACAGAAACATGACCATCAAAGTATTTTAAAACAAAGTGATCACATCTTGCAGTTTCAAGAGAATTTTATCCAGTTTATTCTCACCTTGAGAAAAGACGGCTGCTGCTCTTTCTCTAAGCTCTTGCAATTGATCTAGAACACTGCTGCAACCCTCTCTTTTTAACTTCCTCATTTGCTGTGTGTACCTTACAGGTAACTACTGTAAAGTCTAATAGTTGAGCCATGGGTTGGGCATCACTGTCTAATCCCCCTCAGCTAATTTAGAGTTTAGGGTAGTCAGGGTTTTAGTTAGTAAGACCCTTAACTAGCATGAGGGACCAATATAGTTGATAAAGACAATGCAGCATGTAAAGCATTATATATATTTATTTATTATTTATTTTTATTTTTTTGCTGTTTTCTCTTGTTGAAGACAAAACAGCTACCATGTGAGTTTTTTTGTTCGTTTGGCCAAATTGCTGTTTTGTTTTATTTGGGGTGGTCTGAGTATGCTGAGTATGATCAAGCATTTCCAAAATACAACATTCCCCCTTTTCTAACTAAAGTACTCACTCTTCCTTCCACCTGCCATGTGGTATTACTTAATGGAATAAATCAGGCTGTTTTATTAAGAACACGCTCAAGCGGCTCATGGGAAGGCTACGTCCTGTCGACGCGTTATTTATAAAGACTCTGTGAGACTAGCCATGAGCTGCTCTAGCCAAGATTTTCATAGCAGTAAAAAAAAAAAAAAGCCTGGAAAGATCAGAAAGGTTAACTTTGTGAATGCTAGTGATGTACAGAATGCAGTGTTCTTTAGCCAGAATGGGAGTGGAAGAAGTCATAAAAGTACGTGTTTGCAATAAAGACTTTGGCTGCATCCCAGTCTTGGAGGGTAAATGTGGTGTTTGTAGATGGCGGTACAACCAGCAACGGTAGGCAAAGTTCGTCCTGACAAAATCTGACACTGAAAGATGCTTGAAAGAGCCAGTGAGATGGTTTAAAACTGTTTCATTAGCTTGTAGATAGACTGGAGTTGGAAGACAGGAAGAAAGAAAGGTTGAGAGAAAAAACCAATGGAAAGGCAGATTAATGGTAGAACATAGGATAGTAGATTAGAGAGTACTTTATTAATTTCCAATGGGAAATTTGGCAAAATGCTTTTGACTTGGGATGAATCGCAAGAATATTGCTCGCATTTACAGTTCTGTGAATTTCTTCTCTTCACATATCCCAACTTGTTAGAAGGTTCTGGGGTCAGACATGAGGCAGAAAGGGTTAACTGCCTTGCTCAAGGGTTAAACAGTTGTAGATTGATAGAAATTGTTAAAGGTACGATAATGAAGACATAGAGCATGTGTTACAAATGCCTTAAAAGATTCAGAGGGCAAGAAAAGGGCTTCAGGCTGGAAAAGAGTTTTCTTTCAGATGTAAGGATCATGAACATTCCCTCAGTGAACGTTTATAAGAGTTTTCACAGCTAGTAAATGGATGGTTAATGGTTAATACAGGAAATGAAAAAGTCCAAGGTTTTTTAAATAATTAATATGTAATATATAATATAATTGACCTCAATAGATGTGAGCAGTCAGAAGGAGTGTGCTGAGTTTGCTGAATGTAGCTTAAAGGGTTTAGGAGTTTAAACAATGCAACTTTTTTAATGGACGTCTGTGTCAATTAAGGAAACTTTGGCCATTTCTATAATTGGCAAGACAGAACAGATTGGTGGTCTGCAAGTTTGGTGAATGTAGCTTGAAAGTTCTAGAGGAGAAAATGTAATAATAATAATAATAATAATAATAATAATAATAATAATAACAATACTACTAATAATAATATTATTATTATTAATAAAATTATTATTTTTATTTTTAATAATAATAATGGTGATTATTATTATTATAAACAGAAGAAGAGAAAGTTGTATTTGGTAATAAGGCATAATTAATACCCCAAAAGTATTTTAGCTGCATTGCTCTCTCATGCTCATTCTCTCATTCTTTTTCTTTTCCTTCTCACATTCTCGCTCTCAATTTCTATCACTCTCTTGTGCTCTCTCTCGTTCTCATCATTCTTTCTCTATTTTTTTTCTTTCTAATCCTCTTGCATTCTCTGTTTAATTCTCTGTTTCTCATTTTCTGTTCTTCCCATCATTCTTTTTCTCTCACTCACTCTTGTTCTATTTCTTGTTCTTTCTCACTAGTTCTCTCTCTCACTCTCTTGTTCTCTCTCTCTCCCTCTCTCATTTTTTTGTTCTCTCTCTCATTCACTTTCTCTCATTTATTCTTTCTGTGGATCTCTCTCTTTCTCTCTCTTCCTCTCTCATTCTCTCTCCCTTTCTCTCCCTCGCCCACTTTATTTCTTGGACTCACACCAGACACGTCCTGCACGTTCTATCACCACAATAATTCCCAAATGTACAGCCATGATGAAACGCAGCAGATGACGAGATCTGAAACAAACCAGTCACAGGAGGCATTTGGTTTTTTTGTTTGTTTGTTTTTGTCATTCATAAAAATAAGTCTCACTACATTTTTCTATGGATTTTAAATGGCGTCCCATCACGACGTATCTGTAAGCAAAACTAAATAAAAACATGAGCGTTTTCAGTGGAATTCGATGGAGTTGTTGTTTCAGTCAAGCATGCGAGAAGAAAAACATACATAAAGGCCAATTCACAACGGACTCGTTTCTGTAATATTTCTGAAATATGTATCCCATTCCATGCGGGAGTTTACTTCCATTTTGAGAAGTATTTCACTTCACATCGGCGGTGCATCAGTCATCACACTTTGCCCCAGTGCTTATGTTTATCCTTCGTTCTATTATTTCGCCACCTGGTTGCGTAAGTGAAGCTTAGAAGCCGGAGAAATCCCTCAAATCGCACATCGATTTGTAGATTTGGTATTCATGAGAAAAAAATGCCTCACAGTCTTGTATTGGGTTCTGCCCTGATCACAGCTTTGCTACGTTTTGGAGATAAACTGATAGCATGAGAGAGAGTGTGTTTCAGGTCAGAAGAAGTGAAGTAAGAAAGTGATACAGGTAGAATGATAGAAAGAAAGACAGCCATGCTCTGAACATTCCCTTAATGAAAGTCAATATTTTGCCGATTTGGCTGAAAGGTTTTGCTCGAAAGGGTTTGGGAGTTACAGTTAATCAGTGCAATGGTTTCAATGGAAGTCTAAGGGATTTTTTTTGCTATGATACCATCTAGAAACACAGAAGGAGTGAAAGAGTGATGCAGGGTGATTAATAGAATGAAACATACAGGTCAAGCTCTGGACATTCTCTCTATGAGAGTTTTTGCAATGTTTTTGGAACCACCTGAAGGTGTGTGCTGTTTTTTTTAAATGTAACTTGAAAAGGTTTGAGAGTTACAGTATATCTGTAGTAGTTTAGATAAACAAAAGGAATGAAAGAGTGATACAGTTAGATTAATAGAAAGAAACACAAAGCTAAAGTTTTGGAGTTATATCAGTCCAACAGTTCCGATGAAATCTATAGGAATTTTGCCCAATTTAGGTTTCTGTAATCAGAAAACTGGAAATTACAATCAGTTCATAAAGTCAGACCACACTAACACAGAACAAGTCCATGGAAATATTGTTGCGTGCAGTTGGAAGCTTCTAGAAATGTCTCAGGAGAACATTAATAATATTCACCTCAATAAGTTTGTATTGGGTTTTGCTTTAATTGCAGCTTCCCTATGTTTGTGTGGAAATCTGATCGAGTGAGAGAGATGGATTCATGTAGAAAGACAGAAGGAGGGAGAGGGTAAAATAGGTAGATTGCTAGAAGAAAATATAAAGCCAGGATCTGGACATTAACCTCAGTGGAGGTCTACAGGGGTTTTTGGGATGATATGAAGGAGTGGAGTTTGGTGAATGTTGCTTGGAAACTTTAGGAGTTATATTAGTCCAACAGTTTTAAAGGAACTTTATGAGAATATTGGCAATTTTAAGACAGAACTAGCCGATGGTGTGCGGTGAGTTTGGTGGTTCCAGCTTGCGAGTTCTAGATGGGTCTCGGAAGAAGCTAAATAAGTTTATGTAGAGTTTTGCTTTGATGAGAGCTTCACCAAGTTTGTGAGAAAGTCTAATAGAATAAGAGAGTTACAAATAGATGGAGATGGATGAAGATGGAGAGAAACTGATTCGAGTTGATATAATGAGTTAATAAATGATGAAGGTAGAATGATTGAAAGAAACTTAAAGCCATGCTATGGACATTACCTCATTGTAGGTCTATGGGAGTGTTCGGGGCCACCTTAAAGAGTGTGCTGATTGGTTGAATGTAGTTTAAAAACCTATAATGGAATTCCAATCCATTAGTAAATTCCGACCGATGGGTTGGAAGACAGATCGATGGGTTGTGGAGAGTTTGGTGCTGAAGCTTGAATGTTTATTCTGAGTTTTGCTCTGATCACAGCTTCCTTATGTTTGTGAGCTAGACCTGGGCTTGAGGTCTGTGCTTTTAACATGTTTATGTCACTTGGTATTGATTGAAAAAACTTGCTAAAGCGGTGGCTGATCTTTATAATTTCAGAATGAGCAAATTGTTTTAGATGCTTTTACTCAAGAGGGTAAAATCCTTTCCCTCCTGCTTTGTTTTTTTGGGTGTGGAATGCAAGAACTCTGATTTATTATCATAAGACTTCTTATTTCTCTCCGAAGGCTGGAAAATGTTGGAGGTTTTAAATACCGCAAATAAATCTTTAGCTCCTGTTATGCAACTGTCTCACACGATCAGCCCAACAATACACTCACTAAACAACAGAGCAAAACATGTACATCAGAGCCGGCCTCCGCAGGCATCCAACGCACTTCAAATCAGGTTGTAAAGAAGCATACCATGAAGCATGGTGGCCCTCTGAGGAGTGCCTGGTTTGTCAATCACTCTTTCAACCCTTTCAACCACCACACACCACCGCCCACCCTTCCACCCCACTGGGGTATCATGGTGTGATGGAATGAAAGTGGAGAAAGTTGGAATAATAAAAACGTCAAGCGTGATCAGAGGGATGCAATGTAGTCCATAAGGTCCACTTTCTTCTGAAGGATGCTTGGACAAATATGCTTATAGGACACAGGAGGGAAGACAGCTAGCACCCCGTAAAAATAAGCTTATTCTGACAGAAGGGAACGTATGAAAGCGGAAACTTAAGCTTAGTACTGTTTTGATTTCCTTGGTTATGCAATATTTCCAACATGTAGCCATTCCAATCACTGACCTCGGCTTCTCAAAAGTATACCTTTGAGATCTAAACTCATAGCGATCGCTATATTTCCTTGGCACTTCATCGCCAATGAGATATTTTTGCTATAAATACAATTTGTTTAAGGTTATGCTATATGGTGTATGTTTGTATTTTTTTCCATTTACTCCACTTTCCCGAGGCACACTGGTGTTGACGGACCGACTACACACATTGTTGTGATTGTAATTTCCTGCAGCCCACAGAAGGAATTTATTTCCCCTCTAAAGAAACTCACTTTAAAATCTTTCTTTGTGCATAGCAAGTACTGTGAAAAGAATAACCAGAAGCAAGGAGCAATATAAACCCTTTTATTTTTTAAGTTTATACCCAGTGAGGGAATAAACAGAAGGAAATAATCTATTAAAATTTAAGTAGGTTGGATGGCTTTCTAGATGTAGCATGTGTGATATTACAATCAAAACATTGTGTATTTTTATAGGATTTGTACAAATCTGAGGAGATCAGTTGGCCAGAGAGCCGGAGCATTACAACAAGAAAGACCTCGTATGACTAATGCTCGCAAGAATTACAGATTAGAAGGCTCATTTGGAAAGTTCCTGTTAGAAAATCAAAAAGAAACCTTTTTTTTTGCAAAGCAGCTTGACAGAATTCAACCGTCCAGTCAGTCTATCAGCTGGGAAACCTGAGTGAACGCAGGAGAAAGCACCATAACGTCCAGTTTTACCAAAACTTTGGGTCCCAAGTGAATTCTGCAAAACAAAATATCTAAATTAACAAATTGTCGTTTGCCAAATGGGATGTGGAAGCGAGTAATAAAATATTCTCCAAGTAAAAATGACTATTACTTCAATAAAATGTTATTCACTCCTGGTTCAAAAAGAACAAGGAGATAAAAATCTTAAACAAGTTGTTTTCAAATGAAGGAACACCTTTACATATTAAAGTGCAATGCAGAAACACTACAGTCAATGACGAGTCTAATGTGAGTTGTGCACTTTTGCAGTAAAATTAAATCTCTTGTTATAATGACATTTATGATAACGAAAGAAAACTCAAATGTAGATTTAGAATTCCGACAGCGAGCGCACACTTTGAACAACTTTCCATTCGACGGCATTTTGTTTGCGGCTGGCGTCATCACCGATGACGACGTCTTGTCCGTGTGTGAGATCAGCAGGTTTGTTCTCTGCACGTAAATCATCAGTACATTTGTTTTACGTAGTAAAATGTAGTTAAGTACAATATTCCATCAAAACATGCTGAAGTTAAAGTCAAACTTCTGGTTTACCACCCCAATGTTGTAGGCATTGGACTTTGGATCAGAAGGTCAAATCCCAGCACCCCCAGGTTGCCGCTGCTGGGATAAGGCCCGAAACCAAGAGTTCAGGCAATGCTCTGGCCGCTTACAGGCAAATTTCCCTATTCATAGTGTATTTCATCTTTTTGCCACTAAAACAGCTCTGACCCATCAAGGCCTGGACTCTCTCACCGCAAGACTTAATGCCTTCCTGTGGTATCCAGCACCAAGACATTAGAAGCAGATCTGGTAAGTTTACATTTACATTTCTGGCATCTGGCAGATGCCCTTATCCAGAGCACCTCACCAATATCTTATTTATGAGCAGTTGAGGCCCTGCTCAAAGGGCCCAGCAGTGGAAGCGTTCAGTCATAATTCCAACATCGTTTCCACTTGTTGGGAAGCGGTATTTCAGTCATAAGTTTAAATTCCAGCACCACAAAGTTGCCAATGTTGGGCTCTTGAACAAGGCTCTTAACCATGAATTGCTCAGTTGTAATTTGCTCTGGATAAGGGCATTTGCCAAATGCTTCAAATCCCCAAAAATCCCAAACCACTGAGCTACCACTAACATAGGTACAATGGGCCATCAGACTTGTTTTTCAAGAACATGTTTGTCAGGAGGCACTTGGTGGGACTTGATCGGATTGTGGTCTAGGGAATTTTAAAGGCCAAGTCAATACCAATAGCACTTTTTCTTGTTCCTTAAACTATTCCACAGCAGTGTTGATGTGTAGGGAGGTTGAAGGTTTTAGCTCAGTGTTTTAGGCCTTGGATTTTGGAACAGAAGGTGATGGAAGATTCACTGTAGATGCACCAGGATGGTCAAATCCCAGTACCTCCAAGCTGGGTTCTTTAGCAAAGCCCTTAACCCTTAACTGCTTCAGTCACTCTGGATAAGGGCATTTGCCAAATGCCATGAATGTAAATGTAGGGCACGTTATCCTGCTGAATGAGGCCACTGCGATTAGAGAATTCCATTAACATGAAAAGTTCTACCAACAATGGTTTGCAACAGTGATTAGATAAACGGTCCAGGTTACTTACGGGATTTAAAGGATTTCTTTGTGACTTCTGGAGGCCAGATACCACAACACACATTTAGAGATCTAGTGGATTCCAGGCTTCAAAGGCTCTGAGGTGTTTTGGTGACACAAAGGGAACCTACACCCTATTAGACAGGTGGTTATAAAATAATTGTTTTTTTTCTTCTTCACTTCGGCTCCCTGTCCATTCGTTTATTGTTAATTTGTTATATGAAAATGTAGTTATTTGGAGAACTTTTGCGTTAAGAAGAGGAAAGGTACCTTTTGGATGTATTATGAATGTCATAGTCCACTAATCATGACTAATGACCAGGTCATTTGTATTGGGGCCCCTGAATTTTCCAGCCAAATGTGCTTTTTTGTTGAATGTTGAATGTTGGAGGCAAACAATTGTATCAAATTAAATTTTCCCTTCACTTGAGCTAGAGACCCAAACCAGTTCCAGCATGACAATGCCCCAATGCCCTCTCCATGTAGATTTTGGTGTGGAAGATCTGGGCTCTGACCTTAACCCTATTGAAAACCCTTAGGACGAATTGGAAAGACGAATGCACCTCACTGTGAGGTCTCCTCACCTTACTGCCATCAGTACATATTAACAGAGAAGCCCTGAGTCTAGTTGACTTTGTATTTGAGGGTTCATCTAACATAGCTGTGGCACAATATCATCAATCCAAGCACACGTTTGGATGTTGTTTTGTACGATAAACTGATGAAATCACGTAGAATACAATCTTAGACTTGTCTTCTGCCCCCTATTGGATTCACTATGCTTTCCAGTCAATAGCAGGCTTTAAGCAGGTTTTTCCAATCTGGCTGACTTCATAAATTGTCATGCTAGTCTTTTGGCAGGGACGTCTTTACAGATTTTTTCTATAAATATATGTACTTTTTTGAAGGGGAAGATAAGAATGATGTTGAGTAGGAGTGGACGTTCCAAATACAATAATCAGTCTTTGTTTTTGTTATTTATTATACAGTATATGTACATTGTTGTGTTCAGTAAATTGTCATAAATGTCCAATGTATTAAATATGATTAAAAAAATAATTGTAAATGGTAATCAATTGGTTTTTTGTTGGGGTTTTTTTTTTTAAAGACCACATAAACACTTAATAAAAATATAATTTTCTGCTAATTATTTTATAAGTTAAACTTCACAGGGCATAATTTACTTAATCCTTTTAGCCTTTGATTTATCTTCATTACCAGACACTGATTTGGCACTTGTTCCCAGTGCGATAAAAGCTCACACCTATCAAAAACAGGCGAGTACTTTTCCTGAGATAAACGATCATGTTTGGTTTGGGGTAATTATTGAGCCACTTCCTTATCTCAGGAAACCAATCAAATTCACAGGGAGGAGATGTCTACATCGGAAATAAATGCGTCCCTTAGGCCAGGGAGTTTCACCCCCATAACATTCATCAAGAAATTCACCAGATAACCAGGTCCAAGTATCTGTTCAGGACAATAATGTTTTGAAATGGATCCATTTTCTTCATTGATGCATACAACCTTATTTTCCAGCCGTCCTGTATGTGGTTTTTCACGAAATTATTCCCACATGAAATTTTTCCTTCACTTAAGCCAGGAGACTCAAAACTGTTCCAGCATGACAATGCCCCAGTGCACAAAGGCAGATCCATGAAGATATGGATACGTTAGATATTACAAGGCTATAAAGTGCTTAAAAAACCTGTTTGGAAACAACTGCTTGTTTGTGTTCGAGTGTTTCTGTTGATAATTTTATAGTCACTTCACAGTGCTGATTCACATCACTGCCATCTCAGTGTGAAATTTGTCTACACCAGAGTTACCTAGATAATCATATCTATCTATCTATCTATCTATCTATCTATCTATCTATCTATCTATCTATCTATCTATCTATCATGGTTTATATAGTAAATTATAACCCAGTCATTATGGTTGCACAAGTCAGTGCACTCTTAGTACTGGTCCCAAGTCTGGGTAAATGGTGAGGGTTGCGTTATGAAGGGCATCCAGCGTAAAACATGTGCCAAATCAAAAATACAGATCACAAACCTGAAATTCATACCGGATCGGTTGTGGCCCGGGTTACCAACGACCACCACAGGTATTGTTAGCCAACAGGGTACCGGTGGAAACTACTGTTGGTCGAAGGAGGAGAAGGAGAGGAGGAAGACGTCTACAGAGACGGCAGGGAAAGGAGAAGTGTAGGAGAGTGGAACTTTAAATGTTGGTACTATGACTGGTAAAGGGAGAGAGGGAGCTGATATGATGGAGAGAAGAAAGGTAGATATGTTGTGTGTTTAGGAGATCAAGTGGAAAGGGAGTAAGAGCAGGAAGACTGGAGGTGTTTAAACTGTTCTATCATGGTGTAGATGGAAAGTGAAATGGTGTAGGAGTGATCCTGAAGGAAGAGTACAGTGGGAGTGTAGTGGAGGTGAAGAAAGTTTCTGGTGATGAATGTGAAGCTGGAAGTTGAAGGGGTGATGATAAATGTCATAGGTGCTTATGCACCACAAGTGGGCTGTGAAATGGAGGAGAAGGAAAATTTCTGGAGTGAGTTCAATCAAGTGGTAGATGATGTACCTAAGAATGAACGATTGAATAAGGACTGAAAGAAGAATACAATAGTGGAAACTGAAGTAGAAATACTTTAGTATGAGATTCAGGGAAGAGGTCAGACAGGGGCCCGGTGTTGGTGAAGAGATGCTGGATAATTGGGCAACTACTGCAGAAGTAATAAGTGGCATTGAGTAAAAGACAGAAGGTGGAGCTGGAGGTAACAGAGCTGAAGATAGACAGGATTAGAAACAAGTTTATTATGGGGAATGTGCATGTAGGACATTTTGGAAACAAAGTAAGAGGACAGATTGAGATGGTGTGGAGATGTGCAGAGAAGGGACATGGGGTATATCAGTAGGAAAATGCTGAGGATGGAGCCACCAGGAAGTAGGAAGAGATTAAGACCAAGGAGGAGGTTTATGGATGTGGTGAGGGAAGACATGCAGGTAGTTGGTTTGAAAAAGGCAGATACAGAGAACAGGGGGGTATTGAGATAGATGATCCGCTGTGGAGACCCATAATGGGAGTAGCCATAAGAAGAAAAAAATGAAGAAGATATAGAATAGTAAATTATAGGAAAAATATATGAGGGAAGCATCCATCGTTATCGTTCCAACATGGGGCCCTGAGACAGGAACTCAGAATCTCTCCAGACATATAAGGAACATAGGGCTTGCCGTGTTATCTTGATTGTATGGAGAACCCTCGGGTCCTGAGCAACCACGAAAACGACACCCTGATGCTGGACCATTAAGTGCTCAACCAAACGTTGATATAGTTTAAGATGCGAATGCCCTAAAGTCTCAGAGGGACCAGAGCCACTGCCACATTCATACACTTGAGAGGGCAAGACAAACGGAATGACCCAATATTGGTAAACTTCCACCCCAAAAGCGTACCTCAGAAAGCTCCTGTGAGAAGGGAGGATAGATATATGAAAGTATGCATCCTTCAGATCTATTGTGGCAAATTAGTTCTTGGATCTGATTTGAGACACAACCTGCTTGAGGGTCAGCATATTCAACCTGAGCCTCATTAGTGAGCAGTTCAGCTGATGTAGATCTAGAATAGGTTGCAACCAAGCGGTTTAACCTGCTGAAGCATAAGCCTTACCCAACAGCGTGGACGTGTTATAAAGGGGCTCGGTGGGCAGTGTTGGGGGCACCGACCGGTAACCACAACCATTTTGTCCTGCTACGTTGGAGTACAAACGTGGATTTGGAACTTTAGAGGTGGGACACCTTGGTGTACAGGTGCGGAAAGAACGGCAGACCCCGATGTGGAGGTTGTGACGTAGGTTGCAAAAAGCACTCATCAAGCTTACCAGATGAAGCAGCTTTTTGCTCATCAGCTGGCCAATCCAGATCTATCTTGGCTACGGCAGGAGTCACAACCTCCATAAGCTCCTCAACCTTCAGCTTGCAGAGTGCAGCAGCCCTCCTCAGAGGAAGAGAGGCGAAGCTGAATGCTCTCATCGCAAGGGGTAGAAACCGCAAAGAGGTGTGCTTCTGAAGCTTGCGAACGACTGCCTGACCAGGCAGATGAGGCAGGAAAATGGGACAAGCCCGTCTCAAAACCCTCAGCTAGCTACATCCTTCCCAGGAACTAGCGCGCTGCTCTGCCTCAGCGAAAGAGTGCCCAAAAACAGCAGAGCATTTGCAAAGACATGTAAACGCAATATGCGCAATTGGTTCCCTCTAGAACCGAGATAGCGTGCTCCGCTTCCAGGAAAGCCACACACAGCCGGAAGGTGTGCTTAGTCTTTTTGCTTCCCTTTATTTTATTTGTACTTTTTTTTTTCTCAGACATTACAACCTACCAAGAGACAAACACAAAACAGAGAGCGCTTCATGAACAAACAGAAGCTAGTGCCGGCTTCACTCCATGTGCTTTTATAACTTCTTGATTGTGCCATTCTTTTCCATTGGACAGATTACACACGTGATTAAGAGCATGGACAACACGGAGGCGTTCCCAAAACATTGTTTATGCAGCTCGAGTTCCTGAAAGGGAAACAAGGCTCACCTGTAAATTAAAAACCATTCCAAGTAACCTTCTTGTGAATCTATTGAGAGAACACCAAGCTGGGATCAAAGCTAAATGGAGCTATTTTGTACTGTGTTGTTTATCACTTTTTAATGACTATATAAGTCCATGAGTTATTTCATTGTTTGGACGTCTTTAGCATTAATGTGCAATTTCGAGAAGGAGAAGGTGAGCTCAAACCCTTAGCTGGTACTGTAGATGCAGACGTAAGCAGGAATAACAGTCCTCTTGGCTGATTGTGACTGTGTGAAAACGACAAAACAATGCAGTAACCTCAGTCTGGCGCTTTCGTTCATTATTTCTCTCCACACAAAAGCACATGGAACCTTCCAAACTGGATAAACCGTAAACTACAAAGGGCCTTTTGATTAAACTGATTAATCAGGCACAAGATTTTGTCCCGAATCCAAGAGCATATTTTCCCCAACACCGCCATTGTCGTGCTAGTAGCTTTTCTTTTCTTCTTTTCTTTTGTTTGTTTGTTTGTTTGGTTGTTTTTTTTTCCTGACATAACAGGCTGTTTCTCAGGCTTCTTCAGATGTCCTAAAAATGTTTAAGCTCATAGTCAGGAAAAAGAAAAGTGTGAAGAATATGTGCTAAAGCTCTTATTGTGCTCCGAGAATCTGGCTACAAACAACACACCACGTTTACGAGACAGCATATTGGACACGTTTTAATGTGTCGTTGTTAAACTGCCTCATAAAATCCAAACTGAAGTAATGTGATCTGGCATGGTGTGATTTCTGTTTTCTTGCTTTCAGACCGTTTTTTGGAGAAAAATGTTGTACATTTCAGCAGAAACATCTGCCCACCAGATAGAATACTTCTCCACTTCCTTAACTCACTTCTTTGGTACTGGTTTGGTAAAACTCAACTGTACCCATGTTGTACCTTTTGATTACATAGTAAATCTGAAAGAGTCCAATTACGTACCTTACATACATGCATGTAATATATATATATTACACAAATTATATTAATGTATCTGACGGAGCATCGGTTTCAGGCTCCATCTTAATAGGATGCTGTAGATTTGCACTTTAAAAAACTTAACTGATCAGCAGAGATGCAATTATGGGTAGCTAAAGCTAGCTAACTTGCTAGCTAAAATGATAAATTGTAGTCTAAGCAAATTTGGACTTATCAAACCAAAAAGTATTTCTTGGCTCAAGCAGGTTCCTTCTGTGTGTTGCTCTTTTGGAGTAATGTGGTAGCCATGCTGGTTCATTGTGCCCTCAGATTGACTCTAATCACCAACAGTGTCACCAGCAAAGCATCTCCACACCATCACACCTCCTCGACCATGCTTCACAGTTGGAACCATACATTAAGGAACCATCCGTTCACCCTTTGCATATCTACGACTCTGTGGTTAGAACTTAAAATCTGAGACTCATCAGACGAGAGGGCAGTATTCCAAAGATATCCGATAGTCTCTTGTTGCTTTTCCGAAGCTTAACTAACACAGATTCTTTTAAATGCAGAACAGCGTATATGTAAATCAGCAGTCTATGATGCTAGTAATTCTAATAAACGCATCCTCTGCAGCAGAGGTAGCTCTTGGGCTTCCAGGTCTTCCGGTACAGTCCTCGTGAGAGAATGTTTTATTGTAGCATTTGACGGTTTTGGAGTCTGCACTTCCGATACATTAAAAACTTTTGCGACTTTTTGAATTGAATGCCAATGATTTCCTGAAATGATGATGAACTGTCTTTTCTTTTTACTAAACTGAGTGTTTCTTATTCATCTGAGCACCTCAAAACTTTTGGGATGGATTTTGTTTGTAATTAATATCAACAGTCTGCTACAATGGCTCAAGACTGCAGTTTGCATGAAGAGTTCTGCATTTAAGTGCATATCACAGAGCAGCACATCAACAAGGATGAAACTGTAATGAATGAACATTGATAATGAGGATGAGGATGATGATGGGATTCCTTCCTTTCCTCTTTATGCCATCTCAAGGTGATTTTCCTCGCCGCAGTCGCCACTCGCTCGCTCATTAGGGACACACTTACAAGTATAACTTTTACATTTGTGTCATTTTAGCAGACACGCTTGTCCCGTGCTTTGAGTCTCTATCAATTAAAAACTCTACACTGGTACATTAGATTATTTTTTTAAACAATGCAAACCTGGTTTTGTTTTAATGTTTAAAGAACATGTAGGTCTTCACCCTATGTGTCCACCACTCTGAGCTAAAACCCTCTGAGAAATGATGAAATGCGCTCTGGAAACAGGACCAATGCGACAGGGCGGGGTTTCCGTGCAGAAATGGGCGGGGTTATGGCGAGTGGGCGGGTTTGTAGGGGTATAGTCACGCCATAAAAGGAGGCCGTGCTTGAAAACGGAGCCATATACAAGCACACACGGTCACACGTTAGTTTACACGCACGCACGCGCGCACCGAGAGAGAGCGAGAGAGAGAGAGAGAGCGAGAGAGAGAGAGAGAGAGAGCGCTCCGTTCCCCGTCACCGTGCGTAATGAAGCGCGCTCCTGGATAACAAGCAGTGTGGTCTTCTCGGTTTGGTTTCTTTTTTTTTTTTCTTTTTTAAGGTGAAGTCATTTCAGGGTTGATGTTTTTTTCCTCTTCTTTTTCTTCTTCCCCGAGTTGACTTTGGATTTTACCCCTATGATGATTTTGGATATGCGCAAACGGGATGAAGAGAAGCCCTTTCCTGCGCGCAGAAGTAAAATAAAATAGGGTTTCATTCACAGTGGACACTAAAATCCTCCCGTTCCCTATGAAGAAGTCAAAAGTAAGTCGTGCATCTGTTTTTTTTTTCTTTTTTTTTTTTTTTTTTTTTTTTTTTTTTTTTTTCGTTTGTGGGGTTTTTTTTTTTTTTATTATTGTCTTTTGCGTATGTGTGCGTGTGCGCGCTCTCGCGCAGCGTACCGTCTTATTGTAACGCATTGCGCACGGGTGCACAAACTTTCGGATCATGTTCGCGTGGCTGCAGTTTAGATGCAAATGCAATAAGCGTTGTTGTTACTGGAGTGAAAGTGGTGCAGCTTTGAATCCGCATTTAATTGACGCATGTGCGAATCTATTCATTAATTGAATATTAATTAATTAGTGATTCATTAATTATTCATTTGGATTTATTTCATTATAACATTATGCATATAAAATGCTGCACTGTGTAATAGCATGAATTCGATATCTTTTACAGTTATGCAAATATGCACACAAGCTCTTAATCACCAGACTTTTGTAACCCTGTGATTGCGAGATTAAAGATCCAGATTTATTCATGAATAATTTGCATCATATATATGTATATTTACTGAACCCTCCAGATATTAATATGTGCTTTCAGACACACATCAGGTGATTCCTCTCTACATTTCCTACATCCACAAGCACATCATCACTCTCCTACATTGTTTTTTTTTCTCCAGGGTCATCAATTTAGGCATGACATTTTTTTTTTTTTTTTTTTGGTTTGACCCTGAAAACGAGAAACACGTGTCTTGAAAAAAAAAATGTCATAAAGCTCACAAGATGATAAGAATGATAATAATAATAATAAAATACATTCCATTAGTATGGATGTCTTAATAATTAGCTTGGAGTGTTCTTGAATGCAAAAAAAAAACCACACACACACACACACACACACACACACACACATCTCAACAGGCGTCACAGGACAAGTTTCAACTTGCTAAATATTAATCCAGCGCCAGGCTTGTGGTGAATCAAAAAAAAAAAGGTTTTTCAGGTTTCAGGAGCGATCAGAGTGAAAGTTCCAACACACTCATTAAGGGTTGTTTATTGTAGCAAGACAGAAGGATCTGTTGATCTCTTTTCATCCTGCTCGTGGGACCACCGTGCGCTTCTCAGGATGTAGTGGGATGTGAGATGATCCACAGGAATCTCCATTCGATCTCCAAACTCCGAGCTGATGCGGTGTTTATGCGTCAGGTCGGATCGGTGGATCTGTTGCGGGTCCACGCGCCGGCTTGTTGAGAGAATACGTGTGGTCCTGGTTGCGGTTTGGCCCCCGGGAGCCCGAGGCGGGATGCGCCGAAGCTGGCAGATGGGTTTATTCTGCTGCGTTAGGAATGGAGAGCTATACATTTCAGGCGTAACGAAATTCTTTAAAGCACTTAATGTCCTTTCACTGACAGCAACATTACACAAGCAATTAGGAGGCTTTGGGAAGGTTTAAGATTTACATCTGGGTGGAGCTCAAAGCCTGAGGCTGGAGGCTGGAGGCTGAAATCTCAAGGATCAACTGGAATAAAAAAAAACAGCACTGAATTTCTGTAGTTTTTTTATGTAAAAAAAAGTCGGAGGGATCTGAAAACCTACAAAACCCTTAATCCATACAGCTGCTGTTTGGCTAACACACACACACACACACACACACACACACACATTTAAGCATGCACACATCTTAGAAAGGATCTAAACACGCACCAGATGATGATCTTTTGGACGTAAATATATCTAAATTGTGCCTGCATCTGTTCATGTTTCTTTCTTCTCTCACGTCAGATTCGATCCACGTTTCCTGATGCCCTGTTTGCAATAAAGAATTGCAAGCTTTTCATCCCCCCCCCCCCCC
>MU551706.1:1474437-1491718 GCA_024362625.1 Silurus asotus
TATAAATCAGCATGAAGCAGGAAAAACTCAATCTCCAATTTACGATATATTACGACCACCGTAAGTGGAGGAATACCTGTATATAGCGTGAGAGAGAGAGAGAGAGAGAGAGAGAGAGAGAGAGAGCGCAAGTCATTCTGAAAACATTCCACTTATTTTTATGGCTTTACGAGAGACGCATTTCTTCAGAACAACATACAGGAGTGAAAAGACTTTATTTTTACATTAATCTCATTGATGCTGAGCAGTTCAGAGTTTAAAGGCTCTTAACTCAAAACTGGTAACTCAAAATTGCTAAATGTATATTATTTGTATGTTTCTATTTAATATTTTGATATATAATAAATGTAATAACCATTGACAGGATTGATATGTTCCATCCCCTTACTGGACTGTACACAGAGATTGGCTTTATTTCTCATTTCAGGTATCTCTGATCTCTACTCTAAACCGATCCCCAGCTCGTGTCCCTCGTAGTCTCGGTCCTCGTCAGTCAGTGTGTGAATGAGAACAGTAGGCCTGCAGGTCCGTTTTGTGCTACGTGAAGGTCACCTTTGCGTTAAAACACGGCGATTAGCATGCTAGCTGCTTAAAAGCTTCCACGGGTACCTACAGCATTTGGATGGTTGTTGTTTTTTTTTGGTGCGCCTTTTTTTTACGTCACAAACCGTGTTTCTGTTTATTAGCCACATGGCTCAGCCAAAAGCTCGCTATAGCGCCGTGACCTTTACCACTTAACACGTTGTAAACTTCAGAAAGAACACTACTGTAAGCTTTTTTTCCTGCTCCACACACTGATCACTTTCTTCTGATTACCCAGAATGCCTTGAGATATAATATTCCTCCTGATTAAATATTTCAATATTTGCATAATTTGTCAATGTGCAATGTTTTTTTTTTTTTATGGAATATATCCGTAGTTTTATATACATTTATAGCTATGTTGTGCAACATCCACTAAGCTAGTAAACTCGTTTTTGTTTCTCTAAAGTGTTTTATTCTTTTATTCTGACATTTAGAGCAACATTTACATTCTTTATTTTACATTTGCATATATTAAAATGCAATGCATTTCAAACAAACATGTTTTTTAAACTACTTGTAGCCACATTTGATGTCGCCCACGAAGATTTTTTTTATTTAAATCGAACACATTGTACTTTTCATCCATTTATAGCTACACTAAAGACTGCTGAATGTTTACGGAGTAAATATTAGTGTGTACATTATTCAACACCTTCTGACCAATCAGAATCCAGAATCCTTTTATTATGTAAATCTGTTTCAGAAAGAGTTCATTGTGTCTGTGGGATGTGGTAGTTCAATGTTAGATCAGTGGTTAAGACCTTGGGCTTCTAATCAGAAGGTTGTGAGTTTAAATCTAAGCACCACTAGGGTGCTCCTGTTGGGCCCCTGAGTGAGGCCCTTAAACGTCAACTGCTCAGGGGCATAAATGTATTAAAATAAACTACTGTATTATAGTTTATTATTATAGTATACGAGTCACGTAACCAGTTAACAGATCAAATATTCGTTTTAAAGTAACCAGCAGTTTAATGTTGAACAGTTTGCGAATGAATCATAATTGGATTCTAATTTAGTAACTCGGTGTTCGTTAACGAGGGGCTGCTTCACATCAGCAACGCCGACTCAATGACAAACAAGTCATTCATAAGAAGACGACTGATGGCACCTGCATTTATAGCAACTAGTTTTTGACTAATTATTTATTTGATTGTTAATCATAAATATAATCATGTATCATGCATACGGTAAACATTCATGCCGTAGTGTGCAAAATCATGATTCTACTAAACAGCTGCTTTAATGAGGGTACAATCAAATTTTTATTTATCGTTTATTGGACACCTATCTGGAAGCTGGCAGCCTGCAGGTCTGGGAAAACTACTGAATAGCACCAATCAGAGGCCTCATTTTTATGATGTCATCAAGAAGAACTTTATACGAAGTATTTTGATACAAAATATGAAAATAATTTTTTAACCCTCAAATACAGATTACAAAATCCTATTTTATTTTCAAAAATACATGTATCATACACACTGCCCATCCCTGTGTGTGTGTGTGTGTGTGTGTGTGTGTGTGTGAGAGAGTGTGTGTTCTCAGGACACGCGATACCGCTGTCTTTGCCGTGTTTTATTCAGTTAGCACGAAGCTCTTTAAGTGCATCTGAAAGGAAACAGACAGACTGAGTGCAATTTGCGGAAAGTAAATTGAATTTGGGAACTTTGGGAGTGGATCTCTGTCTCTATCGCAGGATTTGATGACTTTTCCGGTTAGCGTGATGCTCGCTCTCTGGTTTCATAAACACTCTTTTCCACAATGTTTTTCTTCATTTCCTCTAAGTGAGAAGTCAAATAAAAGATCTGACTTGTGCATGACTCTCTTTGAACAGATAAGTGTATCTAAATGCTAGTTGGGGTGCACACAAGGGGCGGGGCAATATGATCAAAAATATCGTTCCCTGAGGTATTTCTGAAATACATAATGTGTGATACGAATTCAGTTAAAACAGAAGTGCTGCATTTAATTAAAAAAAATTTAATAAAATTCAAAAGGAAGATCTATGGGAAATATTTCATTGATTATGTAAATATTCTATTTCTTTGTGTAATTTATGAGTGAATTAAAAAATTTTTTTTAACTGATTTTAATTCTATTTAACACAGATTACACCATCCTGCATATTTTAAGTGAACAGACATTTTTTTTTATTATACATAAATTAATACATAGATATTATAATATTCATGACGGGGCAATAGGGCAATTTTATTTATGATCAAAAGAAAATTATTCACTGGTTTATATGACATTGAAATTAACAAATTATAATGAAAATAAAATAACAATAAAAAAAAGGATAAAAATACCTTAAATATTTAAAAAACTACAAACAATTAAGTAAAAATTTTTTTATATTTAAGGAAAAAAGTAACACCACATTAGTCATTTGGTGTCAGTTTGTAATCATTAAAAAAGAATACAAATAAATTGAAATGTAATACAAAATATCTTGATATCGATGGATATAACGATATAATATCGGTATTGTGGTAAATTGTAAAGCTTTTTTAAGACGTGTCGATCATGACATCATCATTTAATATAATTTATTTATAACCAAATGTTCTTCTTTTTAAAGTTTTTATTATTTTTTTTTTTATTGCAAAACAAATGATCAAAATGTATGTTAATTATCTATACTTGAGGTATTGCTTCGCCCCTGGCTATAGTCTCGCCTCCCTCAGGTCGCTGTTGGCAACTGACTCGTAGCGTGATGTTTTTTCCCACACTGAAGTCTCAACCGTCCAAAGTTCAGAAGAAGAAGTTCATGGCTGTGTGACTAATGGAACATGCTCATCTCTCCGGCACTGCTGTTGTTCTCCAGCCTGATTATGTCAATGAGATTATGGACTGAATGGCACTTTGTTCATGGTGAATCCGAAGCCTGTGTCTGGACGGCTGGCTGAATTACCGAAGCGTAACCTTCAAAGCGGCAGCTTCGTGCGAATCCGCGACAGTTATCTAGTCCAGGTGCTCACACCGTTATCTCAGCTTTATCTCTGAGACGGGCAAAAGGATGAAAAGCTTGACTCTTTTTTTTTTTTTTTCCTTTTATCTCCATCCACATCGTTCCAAAAGTTACTTACGGCCATGATGAGCTCTTTGTCAAGCCTGGTTAAATTAAATTGGCATGCGTGTTTGTGTTCTGCGCGATTTAACGACATGCCTGCTTTCAAACGTCTCACATTCTTCATTAACATCTTTATTCAGCCATTACGGGGGTTTGAACTTCAATATGAGGGGAAAAAAGTCGGTGTTTTTCCTCGAGGCATCTACACGATCTTTACGTGAACGATCGCGAGACGAACAGGTCCGAACTAGCATGCACATGCTACGCGCTCAAGGTTATAAAATCATTCACGTGTAAGTGCATGAAATGAATTTGTAAGGAAATATGGTGGGTAAAGAAACGCCTGGTCTCGTAGCATGTATTTACATCAGTGTTTTTATTGTATGTAGGATATGTAGGTTATAAACACGATGCCTTACCTTTATTAGTAGAAGCCTGATTCTGAGGCTCAAACCACCGTACAGTGTGAATACATGCTGCTCATTTACATTGTTGCTAAAATTCCACAGCCACAAGCTACAATTTTGCCTTTTTTGCTTTTTTTGGGGCAAAATTTACTTCAGCGATCAATGAACCAAAATATATTTAGAATCTTATAACGATTTATTTTAATGTAAACCTTTTTTTCTTTAGATATTACAATTCGTTTTTTTTATATATTCGAAAGCTACACGGATGTTTCACCTGCAGCAAATTCAGGAGGTTTGTGTAGATCGAAATACAAATCTATTGCAGAAATTGATGCAATATGACTACAATATTATGATACTGATTAAAAAAACTTTATTTATTTCTTCAAACCAGACAGACAGACAGATCGATAGATAGACCCTCAGATAGCTGGATGGATGGATATACGGATGGATGGATGGATGGATAGATAGATAGATAGATAGATAGATAGATAGATAGATAGATAGATAGATAGATAGACAGATAGATAGATAGACAGACAGACAGACAGACAGACAGAGAGACAGACAGGCCGATAGATCTTCAGATAGCTGGATGGATGTATGGATAGATAGATAGATAGATAGATAGATAGATAGACAGACAGACAGACAGACAGACAGACAGACAGACAGACAGACAGACAGACAGACATACAGACAGACAGACAGACCTTCAGATAGCTGGATGGATGGATGGATGGATGGATGGATAGATAGAGAGATAGATAGATGGATGGATGTATGGATAGATAAATAGATAGATAGATGCATAGATAGATAGATAGATAGATAGACAGACAGATAGATAGATAGATAGATAGATAGATAGATAGATAGATAGATAGATAGATAGATAGATAGATAGATAGACAGACCTTCAGATAGCTGGATGGATGGATGGATGGATGGATGGATGGATGAATAGATAGATAGATAGACAGACAGACAGACAGACAGACAGACAGGCAGACAGGCAGGCAGGCAGGCAGGCAGGCAGACAGGCAGACAGGCAGACAGACAGACAGACAGATAGACAGATAGATAGATAGATAGATAGATAGATAGATAGATAGATCGATAGATAGATAGATAGACCTTCAGATAGCTGGATAGATGTATGTATGGAAGTATAGATAGATAGATAGATAGATAGATAGATAGATAGATAGATAGATAGATAGATAGATAGATAGATAGATAGAGACAATTTCAGAATCGAAAAAGATTGAATGTTGTGTCTCAGCTTTTTGATCTGACTGGTTTTGGACATGAACTGAACGAATCCTTAACAATGAAGAGAAAATAAGCTCATTGTGGTCGGTCTTGATGAAACCTTATTACAGAAGCGATGCGGCGAGTTCTGGGCCGTGGCATTTACACACACACTGTTTCACTTTCGAGCTCGGCTCGGTTTACGCTTAAAGCGCAGATTTTTTTCAAATGAAACCATTCTTTAAATTTATAACATGTTGAAACCAGCAGAACTTCTTTTTATTCGACCGTTTGATTCCTGGGAGTCTGGGAAAAAAACTGTGTGAGGACCACACAAGGTTCCCATGTGTCAACTTATGTTTACTTTTTTATGTTTGTGAACCGTGGAACAGATGAACGATGAGCCGACAAACTTCTTCATCAGCTCTTGTGTAAAAAAAGTCATGGACTTTCATGTCCTTCTCCCGATCACCCTCATCATCTTCTCTGATCCTCCACATGTCTTTCTTCATCTACTGTATCAGCTCACTAAAACTCACTATCGAGACTAAAGTATTGGGACACCTGACCTTTACAGAAATATGTGGTTCTTTAGGATATGCTTTACATGGGTTGGATTGGAAGATCTCCTGCTAGAGAGCTCTCACGCTATCTTTTAGATGACAAATCTTCACAAAATCTAGTGGAACATCTTTCCAGAAGAGCTGAAATACCTGAGTTTTACAGAAATAGAACAGAATGAAGGGAATGAAATCTGGATTTTTGCTAGCGATTAGCATGTGACAGGTTTACGATATATTGCGAGGTGAGAAGATCAGCAATCATTTGTGATGTCCAATAAAGACATGCACTGAGTGAAGGCATCGACTGCAGTGGTGATGATGATGGTGATAACAGACAGTCCTGGGGTTCTCTTTCTATAAAACCCCTGTCAGAAAAGTCTCACTGTGAACCGGGTTTTGTCGATCTATTCATTTTATTTGAATAGAATCAGGTGCGTTTGTGGAATATCAGGTCAGGAGGAAGGTGATGGTGATGGAAGGAGCTCGAGCTGCAGAGGTTTCATTTGCGTGACTGCTGATTGTTTCCTCAGACTTCATTCACACTAAATTATTTGTGTTTATTTCTTTCTTTGCCCAGGCTGGAAATTCGTCATCGCATAATCAAAGAAATGAACTTGAGAAATTACAGGAAATGTTTTGCAGAAATATTTTTATTTTCATGTTTTTGTCAGTTTATAGCTGGTAATTATGCTGTTCAAGAACATCAACAATAATAACAATAATAATAATCATGTAATAATGTAATAAAGCAATAAATATGCTAATTAATTGTAAAATTAAAAAAACAATAATAATAACAATAATAAGAATATTAATAAATGATTTAAACTATTGTTTTACTACAAATATTAATAAATAAAACCATTATTTTTAAGTGTTAAAATAATAAACAAAAACAAATCAACAATAATATATTTTATATGAATATTACAATCATAATAAATAGCAACAATAAATATTTGTATTATTTCTTACATTTTAAATGTAAAACTTTAACTATAATTATTCAAATGTAACCTTATATAAGCAAAAAAAAAAAAAAGGTAATACATTCTGTGCTTGGTTATTTGCATCTAATTAGTAAATACATTCAGGTCAAAATGAACTGCTGAGAGGAAACTAAACATCTTATTTCATCTCAACCCACATGTACAAAGGAGATGTTTGAGATTTAGGATTCCAGACTGATTCTAGATCGCAATATAAAATACTTTGCACAGTTGTGATAAAGATAACACAAACTCTTTTATTCTGCTGAAGAACATCTGGGAACCCTCGCGGAGTTGAGCCGGATCTTCAGGAGGGAAAAAAAAGTGTCGAGTCGGTGCTGTGTTAAATGAGATTTTTCTCATTGTAGTGGGACAAAAGGAAAATAGTCGTGAGCGTGAAATGAAATGAAAAGTCTTCGTGTAACGAGCGTGATTAAGATGTGTTGAAGATAAACTCGTCCATGTCCTTATTCACCCCAGGTGTCTACATTCTGTTTATTTTAGATCGAGCTGATAGATATGCGGTCACATGCCTTCTTATTTTTCTTATTATCTGGTTAAACCAGCTGTCTAAGGTAACATCGTGTTCCTGAGTTCCTGTCCATGCAGAGTATTCAAGCGTTTAGTTCAGTGGAGAGGCATGTGAATGGACCTGCAGGACAAATCTCTGTTCTTCATCCATAAAAAGGTGAAGAACATTTAATTTCATGTTTCCAGGATTGTTAGAAGGTCCTCAGCTATCGGATATAAGAAATTTGGCCTCTCATCTAAAGCATTTTAGAAGGACACTTCTTAAAAGTCAGAAAATCCTCATCTGGGCTTTAGGGGGGAATCTCATAGTACTGTGATAAGCAGAGGAACATCCCAGAAGTTCAAGAAATCCAAATCTACTGGGATTCAGAGAAATTGCCCATATAGGATTGTGCAAAAAGCAAAAAAAAGAAACAAACAATGCATCCAGTAAGATTTTTATTTAAAATAAACGATCTAAAAGCTCACTGATGTGCATTTCAAGCTAATCAGAGCTACACAACCTACAGGAACTCAGATAGCTCATCGACCTACTAATCAGATATTCACACTTCAGCATAGAGACACATAACACCATGCAGGTGAAGCGCTTCCACAGCGTTCAGGAAAGAGACCACAACGGAAATTTTAGTGACTTTTATGGACTTTTATGGAAGTTGTAATATTTCTGAAAATCCTGATCTTCTGAGGTTTTCAAAAAAACTGACCCAGAGTGGCGCGAAAAACAAAAAACAAGCATCCCTAGGTCCAGAAGGATACTAAGGCTAGGGTAGCTCAACTAACCGCTCTGTACAAATGTGCTGAGCAGAACCTCAGAAGTTCAGAAAATGCAGATCTTATGGGATTTCTAGACTTACCTCGAAAAAAAGCAAACATCCAGCTGGTCACAGGAGAATGCCCAGGGCTGAGGGGATCTACTGTAGCTTATATAATCATTCTGTAGTACCGTGGCGAGCAGAAAAACATCTCCTGGCATGTTACATATCAAATCTTGAGATGGATTGTGTTCTACAACAGCTTCGGGTTCCTCTCCTGCCAGCCAGGAATAAGAATCTGAAGCTACAGTAAGTGCTGGAGCTCAGCTGAGGACTGCATGCGGACCAGGAGATGTCTGGGGCACCTCACGGCTTTGTGTATGAGATCGAAAAAGACTTTTATATACCTCAAAATATGCGCATAGAGAACCTAGAGATTAAAATATAAAAAATTTTAAATTGTCTTTATTTGAATTTCCATAAATTTTGGCACCCTATCACTACCAATGATTTGATGAATGAATTAACTAATTGATGAATTTAATATGGAACATTATTATGAATAATTAATAAATATTAAATAAATAAGAGATTATTGAATTAACACAAAAATGTTTTCTTAAACAGAAAGAATGAAATAATTTTTTTTATTTTTTATTGTACAAACAATTAAATAAAAAAAGTTTAATTGAAATGAATTTATTTGTGTGCTCAGAGCCGGGCTTGTTTTTGAATGGGAACAAAACGTACCTATTGAACAAAAAGAATGTTGTATTGTCTGGTTTATTGGTGTATATATAAGAAAAACATCTGTACTGTCTATAATTAATGCTGTTTTGTTCCTTTTTTTAATTACTGTATAATTAAAACATGATCTCTGTATAGACACCTGATCATCACATGCACTGAGATGGTCTTTACCTCATACCTGCACTTTGTATCCAAGTATGCACATTCATTCATATTTACAATGACAATCAATTTCAATCTAATCCGATCTAAAAATCAGATCGTGGCATGAAATAAAGAGGTTACTTTTGTGGACATGTGGAATGAAAAACTCTTCAGATTTGTATCCCAGGCTTAAGAGTTAATCTGCATAATGACTAGAAACAAACTGCAACGTGTGTGTGTGTGTGTGTGTGTGTGTGTGTGTGTGTGTGTGTGTGTGTGTGTGTGTGTGTGTGTGAGAAGAAAAACAGGAATATCAATAATAGGCTATGAGGAAATCTAATATTTCAAAAATAAGTTTACCTCAGAGATAGACTTTGTGATAGTTTCAGCATATAACTAACCAAATCTTCTGCCTTTCTTTCTTTCTTTCTTTCTTTCTTTCGCAGATTTGGATACGTACCTGTGTCCATTTGTTGCTCTACATCACAGTTGCTGCTTATCCCAGTGAGATCGGAAATCCCATAACAGATGACATCAAGAAAATCTCATTACTGGTAAGAGTTCAATCCCTCCGTCTCCGCTCATCAGCTCTCATTAGTCTAGACAGTGATAAACTGTTTTTTTGTTGTTGGTTTGTTTGTTGTTTCCAAGAGATTCCGGTGGATTACAGCAGAAAAACAGCAGACGGATTAAAGGATTAACATTTGTTGTGTTGTTTGTGGGATTTGCAGTCTTTCCCAGTTTCACACCCGAAAACATACACAGGACCTCACACTCTTTACACTCGTAATCAGAATATTTAGGGAAGTCTTTTTTTTTTAAACAAAAAAAAAACTTCAAATGAACTTTAAATAAATAAATAAATGAGGCACGCCGAGGTGGAATATTGGGAGTTCAATTCGCATAACAGAGGTAATAAAGAAATGAATTATTAATCATTTTAAATGACAAGAAAAACAAAGTATTCTGAATTTCTGTATAAAAATATAATAAAAAAAATTTATAGAGATATATTTAGTCTTCATGCTGAGTTTGGTTTCACTAATAATAAGCATACGTTAGCATGAAGCATCAATATTTGTCCGTGTCAATGTTGTTTAGAGTATTAAAAATGTAAAGTATTATGAATCAACTCATAAAATATATATATATTTATTTATATGTGTATGTCTGGACAAAATTATTGGGACTCCTGTCTGTTTAATATTAGCTTTGTGAAGATAAGCTTTATATAGGTTGGTGTGGACGGTCTCCTGCTATAGAACTTTGACCTCAACCCTATTGGGATGAATTGGGACGCTGACTGTACCCCAGGCTTCCTCACCTCACCTACATCAGCACAAGTCTCCACAAGCACAATCCAAAATCTAGAAGAGAAGAGTGGAGATTATTATACCAGCTAATGTGTTCAAAAACGAAGCACATACCAATCTTATGCTCAGGTGTCCACAAACCTTTGTCGATATAGAGCACATATGATGAGACTCAGAGAATGAAAATGATTAAAAGTACAGTAAATAAATGAAATTAAAAACGTATGCAAAACACAGAAACTGTTAGACAGATTTAAAAAAAGGTGTCCTGGAGCTCTCGCCTAGCTATGCTATTCATGTTAGGCTCATTGTTAGCATAATAGTCACTCATAGATCGAGTCAGAAAGCTGCATTAGTATCTGATTATTGTTTTGGGGGTTTTTTTCACCCCTGATTGCTTTGCTTCAGTCCAAGAACCTGTCCATTAACAGTATTTTTAGCTCAGGGAACATTTCCTCCACTACCCCCTCTAGCATGAAATCAGGAAGAACATTGGAACATTGACTTGCGTTACATTATTCACCTAAAGATCTCAGAAGCGAGAACTTTTACACGTTTTCTCCAGTAGATTCGTCAAAGCAGGAGTTCTACAGTTACTGGAGTCACAGTTCTGCATGGGATTTGTACTTTGACTCAAGTACAGGAACTCATTTCCAGCAGAAAGTCCAGTTTATGGAAACATTTCTTACGTAACGGTTGTTCTTACGAAGTATAAACAGTATCTGAAGCAGAATTAGCGTCTAAAAAAGGCGTCAATTTTTCTCCTTTTTGCAGAAGGTCTACACATTTTTGTGGCTGATTTATTACATTCATCATGTTCTTTTTGTGCTCCTTTTTCCTGAAACAGGGTTTGGGATTGTTGTTTTTTGTTTTTTTTTCCCACCTCAAACTCCACAACTTCCTTCCTTCAGAGCAAAAGGTAGCGATGTATTATGAAACGCACTTCCAGGTTTTTAACACCATTGTGTTTTTCTTGTTTTTATCAGAAACAGAATATCCCAAAAGACTACAAGATCACTGTACAATATTTGCCTAAAGAAGTGGTAAGTGCCTAAGACTTTTTTTACTTTTTTATAATACACTTAAACTTTTGAAAAAAATTCAGCTGAAAGGTTAAATATGTAAAAAAAAAGGAAAAAAAGAAAGAAGGAGAAATTAAACAAAATATAAAAATAGACACTATTTACAAAGTATAATATAATAATATTGTATCACACATGATTTACTCTGTTTTTTAAAATATATAATAAAAAAAAAATTTTGGAAGAGTTTTCTCATTTTTTTATTTTTTATATATAGTGTATTATTATATATTTTTTTCTTTTTTTATTATTTAATATAATAATTATTTAGCTTTTTTTCTTTTAAATTTTTTTCAATTTTTTAACAATGTTCATTTCATTTAATTTTTTGTTTTGTTTTATATACATTTTCTTTTTTTTCTTTTTTTTGTTTAATTTTAAATTGAATAAATGAATACATTTAAATGTGTTAAATTAGTAGGACCCCACACATCCTACTCCACATACTACTTGTACATACATTGTAATGCATATTGTGTATCGTGCAAACCTTCTTATCTTGATGTGATATTTTGATAATATGGCCGACCCCTAGCATTACATTACATTGTCACTGAAGTATATTATCTGTTTTTACTTGGAAGAAAACCAAAATGTGCAGAAGAACTCTATCGCATTCACCACGAACCCTCTGAGCCAACTTCCTTGTGTACTCATGTGAGAAAATGTTCTTTTCAGTTTATGTCTTTGTTTCTCTCCAAACAGAGTAGTATGTGTTGGGTGCAGCTGAACGTGTTCCACTTGGAGGAGAGCTTAAAAGACCTGGCCCAGAAGTTTGGGAATATTTCCTCCAACAAAGACTATATAGCGACGTTCATCCAGATGTTACAAGAGATGCGATATATCATTGGAAATAGCTTGGTGAGATATTATTTTACTATATATCCATACACTATATTGACAAAAGTATTGGGACACCTGACTTTTCCACCCAAAGTTGGAGGCACACAATTGTACAGGACGTCTTTGAAAGCTGTAGAATGAACATTTCCCTTTACTTGAACTAGGAGATCTAAAACCTGTTCCATCATGACACCATGACACAATGAACATATGAGTTGCATGAGATTTGGTGAAAGATCTGCTGCTGTAGAGCTCCAACCCTATTGAACACCTATGAGATGAATGTGATCACTGACTGCACCTCAGGCCTCCTCACCTTCTCTGGCAACAAAGGAGTTGTGAAAGATTACACAACTCTATGAAATGTTTCATGTCCAACGTCGAAGTCCCTGTGAATGAGCTTGTTGCTATAGAAACAATAAAAGTAACAGAATAAGTGAGGTAAAAAAAAAAAGATATAAAATTAAAAAATCATAATAAATCATGACACTCTGATCAATCAGTGGCTTAAAGTTGCAGATCATCCAGATTTCACGTTCTTTCTAGTCGAAAATCTGCAAAAAAAAGTCCCTGGATTCTCAAGAATCTCCAAAGTAGGTGTGTGGTGTTTGGCACATATTTTTGTCCTACCCAACCCACGTGTTTAATAAACTTGCTCCTATGCAAATTCAATTTCCGATAAATGCGAGCTGGTTGTTTTTTTATTGTTGTCGTATTTTATAAGTTCAAGCCAGGTAGCAGTTTTAATTCACAAGATCATTTCATGCAAGTGTGCGCATGTGTGCTGCAGGTTGTACATTTGCCACGAGCACATTCTTGGCTTTTGCTTCGCGAGCGGTCGAAGTTGTCGTTTGCGCAGCCGAAAGAGAAAGACGGGTTTTTCCGCTCGGTAAACGACGCTAATTAGAGGAACGTCTGCATTGTTTATTCAGTACACATCAATGCCTTTACCCTTTAATTGTCCATGAAAACAACAGACATATGGTTATAATAATAATGTTTATGTAAACCACAGAGAAACACAGCAGCGATTATGCAAACTACTGAATTATATTGCTAGTGTCATCTGTAAAATTTGATACATCGGCATGCGACATTAACGAGGTTCTGGTGAAAGTTTGGGTGGAGGCCAGAAAGAAAATCCAACGTCGCTCGGTTGTCACCTCTCGCATACGCTGCACAAACACGTTAAAAAGATTCTACTGGAGAAGAGAGTTTTCCAACCCAGGGTTTCATAAAAACAAGCTCCAGAGCAACTTACATGATCTCTAAACCCCAACAGTGGTATCTTAGCAGTGATGGGATTTGAACTCACAACCTTCTGATGTGAAATCCTCCATGTTAAACCCTGAGCTACCACTTCCCAGTGGTGCTCGACTGGTGGTGTAGAAAGAAGCATAGAATCCCTGAAACATAGGGTTCTGTTTTTGTGGAGTTTCTCAGGAAACACTCCTTCAATAGTAACTAGTAATTAAATAATGAAATAGTCCGATGGCTCTGTATTATCTTTCAGACTAAAATGCAAATTATATGATCCTGTTTCTTGGAAGTAAAAAACTATTAAAATGATGCAAGGCCTCACGCCTAGGTGTGGATTGTGTCGGTCACGTCGCAGGAATTGAACATTTCAAGCTGTCCTGACTGAATTTTACAAAATAACACCTCATTATTTTATACATGGCTCTTTTAATCAGGAATTCTGCTGCTTCACATCACACAGAGATCGAGTAGGTCCAGACGATTGCATTCGTTTTACATAGATTTTGGAATGAATGTTGAAGAAAGAGAGCATCTGTGCAGCATCTCCACTGCTTTTCATTCGCTTTTCTTCGTCAGTTCAGCAACAATTCATGCGGTGACTCGACTCATTTGTTTAAATAAAATCACCTTTTATTATTAGCGCATTCATTGAGAACGCTAATTTAAGTGGTTCAGGCCGCAAATTAAACACGCAAACTTCCTTACGCTTTCAACCCTCTTGAAATCACATCCGCACTTCCAGCAAATCGCAATCCAGCGCTCGCACTGCCTGCTGCGTCTGAATGTGCATCATGTGGCTTTTTTACGAATCATTTGTTTTGTTTATACAGTAGCGTAAAGGACAAATGGACCCGTGGTTCGTTAGCCGGTTTTAGATTCGTGACACGAATTGTGACACGTCGACAAGGACGAGAACTTCGACGTTGCGTTGCGTTGCATTGACATGAAACCGGCTAAGATAAACATTTTCCTGAGAAGATTGCGAAAGATTTTCTGTTAGATAAAATCACCCCATCCCCCCACCTCACTGCCCTCGCAGAACAACACACTACTATGCTAATTTTATGTTTTCCGATTTTCAGCTCGCTGTTCTTGATATATTAAAATCAGCCACAAAACTGGGCCGCTTTCCAACTTGGCTGGAGTTGTAGGAACGTTTCTGCCTCGAGTAGTAAAGAAGCTGAAAGCCGGAGCCCACGCCACATGATTCCAGTTGTAACGCATTAAAGATTCTGCGTGAGACTGCATTTATTTTTAGCAACACCAGAACCAGAAAACTGTCGAGGATTTGCGTGTCGCTCGTTTCCTTTAGGGTCCATGAGCACGAGATAAAGTTTTATTTTATTTTTTTATTTTTTGGTTCGTTTTCCAGGAGAGTTCCATGCTGGAGTTCCAGTGCCACTACCGAGAGGAGAAATGGCTCACGCCGCGCTATTTCCAATTCGTGGAAGACTTTTTCAACACCGCCAATTCCTCGAGAGAAGACGAAGACTGCGAACCTCCGCCGTGTCCCGCAACGATAAAGGCGACGACGACGACGCTGGCGACGATGCCGACGCCGCCGCCGACGCAGATTCGTTCACAAGACGGTGAGGGGAAACATGGTTTCAGAACGAAACAAATACAATGAGGAGGTGGACGAGGTCTTGTTTGCGTTTCCCAGAACGTTTCCCAGAGATTGAGAGTATCGAGATATAAAGTTCATACGACATTTTTTTTTTTATGCTAACCTGATCTTTCTCCATGATTCATTCATCCTTAGTAACTGCCTGTTCAGGATCACAGTGGGAAACTTGTTGAAAGTTTCAGGAAGTACAACCAAAGAAAAATCTTCAATTGAGATCAATTCTACACTCGAACGATGTAGCTGAGGACGCGGAATATTGGGAGGATTTTTTACGGATTACAAAAAAAACATAACCCGAAGAAAATTAATCCGTCTTTTCTGTTTAGGCCACGCCCACATCAGGGTTAAACCTAAATGCGGAAACGGCAACCCGATCCACGCAGGGTTTATGTAACAACAAGAGCTCCATAGGACGAGTAAAATGCGACGGAATTGTCATAAATTAGCGTTCCCCCGGGGCGACGCGATGCGATGTGTGCATAGTGTCCTGTTCATAACCACCTTCACAAAGAATTCCATAGGAAACACGAACATCTCCATGTGGGCGTTTTGTTTAGTATTGTCAGCTCGGTTTTTAACACGTAGCCTGAAAAAAACCCACGAGATGTTCCCCAGCGGGCGAGATGAATAGAAGAAAAGAGCCGAAGCACAATTGTCGGCGCGGCGATAAGCGAGCAATCTTCAGATCTTCCCAAGCGCAGACTCATTCTCTCTCCGAGAGGAGACACATGGGATCTTTTGTTAGGACGCAAATAAAAGGGGGCCGTGATGGACTCTTCTTTCAGCGAAGTGTTTTTCATCTAAATCTATTAACGCTCCACCCTTTTCTTTTCTTTTCTCTCTCTCTCTCTCTCTCACTCTCTCTCTCTCTCTCTCTCTCTTTCTCTCGCTACAGGTAGCTCGTCAACTGCGAACTTCACTGCTAATGAAGGTGAGGTGTTTTTCCCCGAAACCAAGAGTTCGTTCATTTTTATTTTTGATTTAGTTTTTTTTAATTCAGTTCTTTAATCACGAGTTTTGGCTCTGGTTGCCACAAATATGTATCTCAGGAGGTTCTAGAATGTAAAACATCACCATATCATCATTGTGGTTTTTTTTTTACTATCATCCCATCACCAATAGAAAATAAAAACCATTTGTCCTCTGTCTGCAGGCTCCATGAACCCGAGGGTCCTGACGGAGATCATGAAGAAGAGTCTGTACTCGCTCCTGTTCATCCCCGTCATCGCTGCCGTGTTGCTTCTCGCCTGGAAGGTTTGTGTCCATTCACATCCCGAATGCTTTTTATTTTACCTGGAAAATGTGTAGTTGACTTCCTTCTTACTTTCTTTCCCTTTTTTGACTTTCTTTCTTTCTTTCCTCTCCTTTCCTTTTTATTTCCCTTTCTTCCTTCCTTTCTCCTCTACATTTTCTTTCTTTCTTTCTTTCTTTCTTTCTTTCTTTCTTTCTTTCTTTTTTTCTTTCTTCTCTACCTTTTCTTTTCTTCTTTCTTTCTTTCTTTCTTTCTTTCTTTCTTTCTTTCTTTCTTTCTTTCTTTCTTTACATTTTCTTTCTTTATTTCATTCTTTTTTTCATTCTTTTTTTCTTTCTTTCTTTCTCCTCTAACTTTTCTTTCTTACTTTCTTTTTTTCTCCTCTACCTTTTTTTTCTTTCTTTCTTTCTTTCTTTCTTTCTTTCTTTCTTTCTTTCTTTCTTTCTTTCTTTCTCCACTACCTTCTCTTTCTTTCTCCACTACCATTTCTTTCTTTCTTTCTTTCTTTCCTTCTTTCTTTCTTTCTTGCTTTCTTTCTTGCTTTCTTTCTTTCTTGCTTTCTTTCTTTCTTTCTCCACTACCTTCTCTTTCTTTCTTCCCTACCATTTCTTTCTTTCTTTCTTTCTTTCTTTCTTTCTTTCTTTCTTTCTCTCTTTCTTTCTTTCTCTTTCTCCACTACCATTTCTTTCTTTCTTTCTTTCTTTCGCATTTACATCCATTGTTTAGTTTTTTCCGACCAATCTTTTAGACAGAGATTCTATCTATCTATCTATCTATCTATCTATCTATCTATCTATCTATCTATCTATCTATCTATCTATCTATCTATCTATCTATCTCTCTCTCT